>CM057811.1:43670937-43853437 GCA_030067965.1 Latrodectus elegans | reverse complement strand
ATGCTCAAGTAGAAAGATACAAACAATTGTGGGATTAATCTATGGGCATTACTATTTCTTAAAGCAGCTTTATACGATAGAACTTTTTTAATAAGATCCTGTATGCAAAAAATACCATAAGAGTGAGAAAGTGAAATACCATATTGTATATAAATGTGATGTCCTTGCCTTTTCTCGATTGATCACTTTATTGATTGATCTCGCGATTGATCGATTGATTTCTCGATTGATCTTGATACTAAAGAATTACACCTTAGGTCCATATGGGGCCTATCTGAGTTTATGAATAAAGTGGGAAAGCTAAATAGATAGAAATAGGTTATTTTGGATTTGGAGCTTGGTACAAAATTCTTTAACAAAATTGCCTTGATGTTCATACCCAAAATAAGAAGAAAAAGATGTCAATTTGTTCCCCAATACATATTGAAGTAAAAATAAAAGGGTTCCTATTATTTACCTTTACAACGAATTTTTTTACGTTTATAATAAATTTTATTCTACAAGATTAAGAAAGAAAAGAACAAATTAGTGTGAATAATTTTTAAACTTTGAGCACAAAATCAAATGTTAGATTTCTAGAATGAATAATTAGAGTCTTATTTAATTTTAGTTAGAGTCATTCTTTAGCTCCAATGGGTAAAGGAGCTGTATGGGTCTTCTGAGGTTATCCGTTTTGCATTTTTGATAATAGTAGTTCTCAAACATCCATCTTTACCTTTTATAAACTCCTTAATTACTGCTAAGTATCACAAAAATTTTAATTTTTTAGTTGCTTCCAATAATACTACATTTCCTATCTTCAAATCTTGATGTAATTCAGGTGGTTTCAAGTAATTAATGTATCTTAGACATAACAGGTATTGATTCTTCCACTTAATCCACAGTTCTTTTAGTATTCAAGCTTGATAAACCTTTCTTTTAGTTAAAGCATCCTTTGTAGAGACCTTATTTTCTAATTTCAGCAAACTAATGGGCAATTCAAAATCTCAAAAAATCGTTAGCGGTTCAAGGAGCAAATTCTCCGAATTCATCTGATACAAAGGTAAAGCTAGATGTAATAAGGCTGTCCCACCTAAGGTATACGGCAGCGAAGTGACTGATCGCGGACTGCAATCCGCCAGGAGAGCACTTAGCTTAGCCGATCGGTAGCCGGTACTCCAGCTTCCAATGCAAAGTCAGCAGCCACCTGTTCAATGCAAAGTCAGCAGCCACCTGTTCAATGCAAAGTCAGCAGCCACCTGTTCAATGCAAAGTCAGCAGCCACCTGTTCAATGCAAAGTCAGCAGCCACCTGTTCAATGCAAAGTCAGCAGCCACCTGTTCAATGCAAAGTCAGCAGCCACCTGTTCAATGCAAAGTCAGCAGCCACCTGTTCAATGCAAAGTCAGCAGCCACCTGTTCAATGCAAAGTCAGCAGCCACCTGTTCAATGCAAAGTCAGCAGCCACCTGTTCAATGCAAAGTCAGCAGCCACCTGTTCAATGCAAAGTCAGCAGCCACCTGTTCAATGCAAAGTCAGCAGCCACCAGTCCAATGCAAAGTCAATACAAAGTCAGCAGTCCAATGCAAAGTCAGCAGTGCGCTGACCAAAAAGCCCATGACACCATGGTACGGTCTGAGCATTGCACACAGACCGGCCTCCACCAGCCTGTGGTCCACCTAGTCCCGTCCCTGACGGAAGATTGGGCAACCTGCCTTTATTAACATTAACATAAACAAAATGCAAAATAATTTTACATACTTGTAATCTAAGCTTAATAGTTTACAAGTGATTATGATTTATACATCCAATGGTAATGAGTTTGTGAATATAGTATACATTATTTCTATTATTCCTTGCTTTGCCTTGGAATGATTCAATGGTTGTGTTATTTGCATGGTTTTGTAGATTTTAGGAAACTGTTCACAGTCATAAATTATATGTTCAATATCTTGTTTTTTATTATCATATTGACATTTATCCGTTTTGTTAAAGAATCTGTTTTGATATACATCGAATGCTCCATGACCAGTTTTAATTTGGTTAAGTGGTAAACCTACATATAGTTTTTTTTCTGTTATTGTCGGATAGATATTGTATAATGGTCTAGTTTTATTTGAATTAGTCCATTTATTTTGCCATTGTTGTATTGTATTTTGGTGCACTATTGTTTTTAACTGTTGTTTTGAGTAAGGGGCTATATGAGATATATGATCCTCTTTTGTGGCTTGTTTAGCATTTATATCAGCCAATTCATTGAGTTATATTCCTTTATGGGTTTTAACCCAATGAAAGGTAAAAATATTATTATTGTGGTATAACAAATTAAGTATTTTATCAACTGTGTTTTATCATCATGTTTATTGTATTTTAATGAGTCCAGAACTGATCGAGAGTCAGAATGAATATGGCAATTTTCAATTTTGTTTTTGATTGAGTATTCAAATGCTGTTAATATTGCTATGGCTTCTGCTTCAAGAACTGTGACTTGATCATGTAATCTAATACGGATGATATCTATTATTGTATTGTCATGTTCAAATAAAATAGCAGCTCCAACTTTATTGTTTATTTTAGAGCCACATCTGTGAATGCGTAATAATATTGAGTATTCATTGATTCTGTCCAATTAATTACTTGTTTTTCCCACGGAGGGTTATACTGTGTCTGTTTTGTCCATGTATTCTGCTTGGTAAATTCTATATTCCCTATTTTAACTTTTTTTCCATGATTAGTTATTAAATATTTTTGTTTGTTCATTTGATCCAAAAGGTCTATAGGTGGACAGCCTGTTAAAATCTATAGTGCTTCTGTGGATACTGTACTATAACATTTTAAAATTTTAAATAGAGGTATCCTTTGAATTTGGTTTAATTTTATATTCATTTTGACTGTGTTCTTATACCAGGCCGGTGCTGCATATAATATCATTTTTTCAATAACTGCTTTGTATATAATTTTAGTAATCTGAGGTTTCCAACCCCATGTTATTCTTGTAATTCTGTTTGTTTGTTCATAAAGTTATAGACTTTCTCTTGTAAAATATTTAGGTGTTCAGACCAGTTTAACCTTGTGTTCAGAGTCAATCCTAGATATTTGATGTATATTTGATTTTACTGCCTATAATTTTAATCCTGGGTCTCCTTGAGATATCTTTCTTTATGGTGAATATTGTGAAGCCGATACGAAGGTAAGGAGTCTTTCATTTATAACTGTTCAAAATTCTGTTAATACTGTCGTAAGTTCTTCAAACATAACGAGAGATCTTCCGTATGTCTTTCTAAGTAGAACCTTAACCGATTTAACAAACCTTTCGTTGAAACCTCCCCACCATGGCACACTCCATTTTGGACCTTGCGCCATAAAACCCAACCAACCACCATGGAGCATTTTCAATAATGAATTTCCAAGTGATATTTTAGGCAGTTGTAAAATCTTAAAATTTGATATCTTTTACAATAAATAACGGTGTATTTTCTGAAGTTCATTGGTAACACGTTTAAAAGTCTTAGCATTGTTGAAATAGATGATTTTCGGAACTCTACATCTTGATTGAAATCGTTTAAAAGCTAAAAGAAAGCTTTTTGTTGATAAGCTGGATACCAATTCTAAATGTATGGTGCGTGTTACAGCATACGAGAACAAAGCTACATAGGTTTTAGAAATTGTCTTGTCATTTTTTACGAAAATTGATCCAGCAAAGTCAATTCCACAGATGGTGAAAGGAGAGATTTCAATTATTCTGTCTTTAGGTAACTGTGCAGTCAGCTGATTCGCTGGTTTTGCCGAATATTTTGTACAAATTAAAGTTTCTTATAATTCTCTTCACCAATTGTCTTCTTTTATGAATCCAATACCTTTTTCTGACTTTAACTAACATAACCGTGACTCCACTATGTGGAACCTTATCATGTTTTTCTCTTATCAACAATTCAGTAATCTTTGAATTTCGTGGTAAGACAATTGGATGTTTTTCATCACAGGTGTAGGACCTAATAGCGTGTTCTTCTCTTATCAACAATTCAGTAAACTTTGAGTTTCATGGTAAAACAATTGAATATTTTGCATCATAGGTGTGTATTCCACTTCTTCAACTCTTCCTTTGATTCTCAGTATATTATCTTCATCTAAATAAGGTGCTAAACTATTCAAGTTTAAATTTCCGCAATAGGTTTCTTCTTTTGAAGTACATCGATTTCTATAGAAAAGCTATTTCACTGGATGTGTTTTTATTGAATTCTTCTCTGCATCTTGCAATTCATATGCAGTGAGGGTTCCTTTCTCATCAATTCTTTTTCTTGTTTATTCAATAAAACGCTTTATTAATGTAAGGATTCTAATGACCCTCAGGAGATTACTGTAATTTTCCAACTTTAATAATTCAGAATTTTCATCTATACAATCATTGATGACCATGTTCATCTTAAGTTCTAAATTTTCCTTATTAAATGTATTGAATTCATATGAAAGCTAATTATTTTTCGGGTGCAAAAGCCAAGATGGTCTATGCCACCATAGTTCATTTTCTTTCAGCTCTTCTACCTGCAGTGGCCTTGAAATTAAGTCAGCAGGATTACTATGTTCTGGACAATGTGACCATGTCGAATTATCCTGAGTGAGCTTTTGAATTTCATCAATCCTGTTTTTTACAAATGGCTTAAATCTGAAGAATCTATGATATGAATCAATAATTGAAGAATCTATGATCCAAAAATAGTTTATAGTCGAGTCAGTCCAAAATTTTAGAGTCAACTTGTATTTCTGACTATTGGCAACTTTAGTACCCAGTCTAGCCGCCAGAAGCGCATCCAATAGTTAAAGTCTCGGAAAAGAGGGCGACTTAAACGGTGCTACTCTACTTTTTGAAGCTATTAAAGCCGTTTCGATTTTACCAGTGTCTGAAAGGGTACTTATCTCTTTTATATTCTTTTCCGAAATCACAACGTCGAGGAAGATGTTAATCTACAAATGTTCACTTATATTATCATTTCACAAAAATTGTCATTTTAGAGAAAAATTAAGTATCAATAATTGAATTCAGTGGTAGGTCAAATAATAAATTTCGGCACTTCCCGGCGGATGCACCATGTAAAAGAATCGAATGATCGTGTTTTCTCATTCAATAAAAAATCATCAACTAAGTATCTCTAATTTACAGATGGCGCTTTCAGCGCTGCGATGGGATTATTTCAAACTTACAGTATTTATTTATTATTTTCTTCCTTCATTATAATTTTTTGAAATATAAGCGTATCCTTGAGTTAGCATTTTATAATTGACCTTGTCTTTGTCAATTATTTCACATTTTTAGCTTCTTTTAATCACAGCATTATTTCATCGTCTGATAGGATACAATTGTCATGAATTGATTGATACATGAATGCACATATTTTTTTAATTAGATTTAATTTCTGTATGATTTCTTCAACTTTGGACAATCCATGGATAAATAGAATAGATGAATATTCTTCATGAGTAGTGAAAATTTAAAAAACATAACAAAAAGAAAAGTGTAAAGGCAATTTTTATTGTTTATAACCATTTTTAAAAGTTCTATCAGATATTTATGGGTAACTATTAAACAGTCAGTAGTAAATGAGATTTTTTAAATTCATGCATTTTAAACAAAGCAGTTATATTTTAAGTTTTTAAAAAGGCTAAAATAATTTAAGTGTTTAACATAAATACCAATTGATAGAAATTCCAGAAATCTAGTCAATGTTTTAATTATATTTCAGTCATTCAGATTTATAGAATAAATATTAACATGGTTTTGAAATAATTCTATTGGAAAGTATTTTTAAAAACTAAAAATATCAGCAAAATCCAAAATACTGTACATTCGGTCAAAAAAATATATAAGCACGGGACCCCATTCGAATTTTTCATGAATGAACTTGCATGGTTTGACTGTTACCAAGGTTACTTGATGGATAAATTGGGTGTTGGCCATGGTTGGTGTAACCGATGAAGCTGGATTGACCAAGGCTGGAAGCATGAGATTCCATAGTTGGGTTCAGTTGGGTTAGGTTCCAAGGTGATAGGTGTTATGCTAATAATGTCCAAGGATAGCAAGTGCTACCTGGATGTTCAGCTTGGAAGGAATGGGTTTTCAATAGGATAATTTTCCAAGATTGGTGTTATGCTAATAATGTTCAATGATGGAAAGTGCTGCCTGATCGTTAAAAGTGTTAGAATTCACGAGGAAAGTTTCTCAATGAATGCCCAACGTTTGAAGAGATGATTCCATGGTTAGACACTGTATACTTAACAATTTGATAGAATCATACCAAGTCCTCTCGCTGCAGGACTAACCAAGGTTGGTGAATAGAATAAATATAAAAATGGATGCTCCAAGTCACAGATCTTTCTCCTGAGGAGACCAAGTCTTCTTCGAGGACTTGGTCTCCTCTGTAGAAGATCTATGCCTGACAGCATCCAAGATTGATCATCAAAGTGACAAAAAATGAGTCCTCAGCAACAATCTCATGCTCTCCACCATAGAAAGCATGAGATTGTTGCTGAGGGCCCATTTTGTGTAGTGTATGGTATGGAAATACATGAACGACACACATATGTTAAGTTAAATAAATATTTATTAATTCATGATATTTATTTATTAATTCATAATATTTATTTGTTAAATAATTCATAATATTTATTAGTTAAATAAATATTATGAAAAAATATTTGCATGATGCTATGAACATATGATGAAGTTTATTTTTCAAACAAAATCTGTCCAAAAGTTATCATTATTCTCCAGGTGTGGTATGAATGCCACAGCCACCTCGTCTTCATTGAAAAAGTCTGACAAGTCTGGCATGTTCGAGAAAATGTTCATGTCTGGTGATAACACTTATTCTTCTTCCTCTTCTTCGGCAACTCCTTCTCGTCGTCCTCTTAGCACTCCTCGTCACTATCCGGTCTAAGGATTTCGTTGTCCTGTATGGTTTGATCTGGTGCCGTAGAAAGCTATGGCATTGTCGGTGGTTCTATAATCTCTACCGTGAAGAACCCGAAAGTCAGGTTGTTTAACACTCTGTCTTTTCCTAGGTGCTTCTGGACTGCATCACAACTCTATCCGCTTTCGTGTGATCCCCAAGCCTGAGGATTTCTTTGTAACACAACTGCTACAAGTCCATTCCTCTGTGTTTACCGAATAATCCTTCATAGTAGTAGTGACTGGTGGTTACTGCTGCGGCGGCGGTAGAACTATGGTCACCTCCCGTTGAAACAAGCTTGACCTGGATGGTTCTTGAGGTGCTGGTTCTTCTGCTGCTGGGATGGGTAGCATCTCAGAAGAGAGATGGGTTGGGTGAATATCTTGAGACATTTCCTCGATGAGATTCCTCTCCGATTCGCTAGGCTGAGATGGGACTTCATGAATCTGATGATTATGGTAGGAGTTGTTGTTTTCAGGAGGCTGAGGGCTGCATATTGGCATGGCTGGTTGTCTGTTCAAGTACCCCACGCTAGCATTTGGCCGGAGTACTCGGTCCGCAGCCTGCGAGGAAAATCTGTAGACACCTCTTCTTTCCAATTCTTCCGCTGTACTCTCATGCTACATATCTATTCGAAACAGGCTCTTTTATCACGTCAGCAGCACGTACGTCGTGTTGGGTCAAACTCTGTGTATGGAGAAAGGCTTAAGCACATACCGGTTGTAGAGGAATTGATCATACGAAGAGAACCCCTTGGAAGTGGCCACGAAGGTATCTGCCGTCAACATTCTATCCCTCCGTTTCTTTAGACTGCTGTTGTGCTGATTGCTGGCGTATTCGAAATACAAGAGTGGAGCAGCCAACGCTTAAATGATATGGATGGTCTCTGGATCAGGTGTTCGATGACCAAACGTAAGGAACATTTTTACAAAGCAGACATTACAGAAGAGAGGACTTAGGATTACCCAAACTGAATCCAAGGCGGGCGTCTTCATAATGCCGACCAGCAGACGTGGGTGTTTTGCTTAGCCGATGCTCAGTTCTGTCCCAGTCCAGTCTTCCTTACTCAATGGAGTCTCAGGCAAACAGTCAGTGAATGTTTGCCGTCCAAAAATCCGTCGGCAGAGAGTGGAAATATATCCTAAGTCCTCTCAGGAATATGATGAAACTTAGGATAGTGGAGGTTGTTGAAGGCACTTCAGACTCTAGTCTTTGGGGCTCTAGGTCTCACAGAGTCAGAAAGATGTCTACACCGGTGCTGCCGTTGAAGGAAGAATCTGGACTGTACGGCATCATCTGCTGCTGGATGGATGGTTCTTCAGGAAAAGTACTGCTGTGTTGAAACTAAGATTTGGAGGATTCTTTGGCAGTAACAGGTCTGAAAGAAGGCTCGGCAACGGCAGGACGCTTTTGTTGGCTGCTGTGAGACTTGGAGGAAACTTCGGCAACAGGTTCGACTGGAACAGGACGCTTCGTTTGGCTCTTGTGGGACTTGGACTCTTTGGCCACAGCAGAACTGGAAGAAGGCTCGGCTGGAACATGACGCTTCTGTGGGCTGATGTTCGCTCTGAGACTTGGACTCTTTAGGGTGAGGACTAGTCCATTTTGCTGACTCTTCATTGCCCTTTCTGGTGGCAGACTTGGTGGATTCTTTTGGTCAGTTGGATCTGACTGTGCTCAGACGAGAGGACAGGCGGTAGGAATTTTCTGCTGTTCTGCTGGGCTTCTTGAGTACAGATGGACCAGAGGAAACTCGGCTGGTAGGTCGTTTGATTCCATTTGATGTGGGACAACGAGGCTCTTCTTCAGGTGGGCAGGATCTCTTCGTTACATTTGCGGCAGTGGGACCAAGTCGCTTGAAGTCTTTTGGTACTGGACGGCTGCTGGGAACACGCTGAGGAACAGCTTTTCCTTAGCCGGAACTCTGCATTACCATGGGAGACGGTCGGTGGCTTGACGACTGGGCAGCGGCAACGTTTCTGCTTCTTTTGTGACTGCTGACATTGATAGACGGGGAAGAGAACTTTTTATGGCGTCGATAATCTTCAGCAAGTCTGGAATCATTGGTCATGCTTGCAAGGATACAAGAGGTGAGAGAAGACTGGTAGGCAGGCAGTCCACTGGCTGAAGGTTTTCCATCTGGAACGAGCCTCCTTATATACTCAGCATCTTTCTGGAATCTTACCAGTCTCCAACGATGAATCAGCGTTCAGACACCCTCTTCATGACCTTATAAGGTAAGTAAGGTAAGTAATTTGTTGGCATGATTAAGAAACTTCCACTTGACACGATTCCAAGTCGATCACGTTGCAGTTTGTCTGGACACGTGCCATATAAACATCCGGCCATGCCAACATTGTCTTTTTGACGATACTTACCTTGTGGCAGGAGTTTGGAAGGCTTGCATCTCTATTGGCGTTGAGGAGCACTGGCAGATTTGGAATCTTCAGGTCAGCAGGAACGATGAAGGCTGGCAAGTTTGAAATCTTCGTGAGAGCAGGAACGATGATGGCTTGCAGACTTGGAATCTTCATGACAGCAGGAACGTTGAAGGCTTGGTATCTTCAGGTCAGAAAGAACGATGAAGCCTTGCAAACTTAGAATCTTCATGGCTCCATCATTGAAGAGAGCAGGCCACTTCACATGCACTTCTTTCAAAATCTCTGGTTTTGAGAGGAACATCCATGCTTGATCAGTGAATAGACAGATCAGACAAAAGACTTCTCCATTACCTTCTATACAGAAAAGTTAACATACCTCATCCTCGGAAATCCTCAATGCAGGGATCCGATAACTCCATAACCAAGTTACACCAGCGCTCAACTCTAATGTCTCTATGGACCGGTGCCATGTCTGGCTGCGTTTGTTAGGAGCTCTCTTCCGAGGGACGAGTTCACGATTATCTGTGAGTCGAGCAGTATGGATATTACGTCAAACTAGCTACTCTGAGAACTCGAGGCATGTCTAGTAGTCTATCGGTCTATACTTATACTGGATGTCTGGCATAGAAGGAACAAAGAAGTGCATGACTTGGACTCTGGAACGGTAAGGACTGGAACTCTACAACAAGCTGCTTCCTTCCTTCATGAGGAACAAGGCTCATTTGAATGATGAAGACTGAAGCTGCAGCTTATATGGTGCTCAAATGGTGGTGACCTTAGTGGTGATGAGACAACTGACGTATATATATATATTAATATGTCGGTCAGTAGAGGCTTGGCTGTCAGATGAGGATCTTGCTTCATGATGAGGATCTTTTTGCTTCATGATGAGGCTAGGGTGAATCATAGCATCCTGGATGATGACCAACATTGGATTCTCCCTGGAACTCTGTTAGTCATGGTGCTAACTGGAACCATTGGATAGAGCAGGCCTAACTAAAGTCTTCATGAGCACTTCTTCAAGACTGCTATATATTCACTGGAACATCCATACTTGGTCAGTGAAAAGTCCGAACAGACAAAAGACTTCCCCATTTCATTCTATAGAGACCAGTTAGTGGAACTCGTCCTTGGCCACATAATGAAGGGATCCGGTGACTCCTTATCCTACTTACACCCAGCATTCGACCCGAATGTCTCTATGGCCCGGTTTCATTCCACGTGCATTCGTCAGGAGCTCATATCCGAGGGACGAGTGCACGACTATGCGTGAGTCGTTCAATATGGATCTTACGTCAAACTGGTTATTCTGAGAACTCGGGGTATGTTTATCAGTCAATCGGTCTATACTTACCTGGTGGCTAGATATCTGGAACACTGATGAAGAAACAAGGAGACAGAAGTATATAACTTGGACACAGGCAGGTATGCAGTGGAACGGACAGGACTGGAACTCTTCGGCAGGCTGCTTCCTTCCTCCAGCAGAAGCAAGGCTCATCTCTATGTTGAAGACTCAATTTGCAGCTTATATGGTGCCCAGATGGTAGTGACATGATTGATGATACGACAACAAATGTATAAATATATATATTTAATATGTCAGTTGTCTCATAATCCTCAGAAGAAGCTTGGCTGCCGATGATGAAGGTTGTCCAATTCTTCCAGCTTCTTCCTCCACTTCAGTCTTGACTGTCACCTCCAAAGTCCCATCATTTGTAGTGTGGTCAGTTGTCCGGTCTGTAGAAGACTTTTTGTGCACCACTCTGTCCTCTTTGTTCCTCAGGCTGATGACTTCTATGTAGTCTGGTACGTATAGAAGGCATGCAAGAGATTGAGATAGCTTCTCTGTACCAGTGGGAGGTGCAACTTGAACAATGTAGGTAGTACTGTCTCTTCTTCGGCATACTTAAAATGTAGTGTCATCAGAAAAGATATCTTCGAGCGTCGGCATAGTGTCCACGTTTGGTTGATGGCTGGCTGGGCTTCTTTGCTCTGGCTTTTGTGGAATCCCAGAAGTTTGTTACATGGATGGTTTCATATCTTGTGCTGATGATGGCTGCTGTAAGACATCCGGCTGTTGCTGTGATTGCTACATGAATGGCTTAACATCTTCTGGTGATAATGGCTGCTGCTGTGCCGGACTTTGCTGGACATCCAGCTGCTGTTGCTCACTTTGCTGGCTTCTCAGCAGTCTGTAGCGTTCAATTTCTTGAAATTATCCAAGAGTTGCATTGACGAGGAAAGGTAAGTACTCAGAGGCGAGCGTGCGACCATCCACATGGAACAGGCTACACAAGACGAATCTGGGCATCTTTTCTGGATAAGGTGACAAGTATGGAACTTAAAGTATTTTGGTAAATTTTTCTGGCTGAGCAAGTTTAACTTTCCCATCCACTCGCATACCTTGGAACCAGCGGTAGAGTTCCAGATCTATTCGCTGAACGTACAACTCCACCATCCTCACCAAATTGTCTTCACCCATTGCAACAATTGCAAAGCAATGTTGGTACTTGAAGAGAAAGTTTTTACCTTTCGGCAGGACATCTCTGACTTGAAGCATTGGAGTGGCCAAGGGATCCAACCGCCTGCATTAAACTCTCAGGGTTGCGTTAGTCCAACAGGCTCATTACATACCGGTACAAGAATTAGGAACGTCTATCCACTCCAATGACAGTTGTCAATTGGGTAGTACATGTTGTCTAACCTGTAGTACATGTTGTCTAAGCTAGTAGTAGCAGCGAAGACAGTAAGGAAGGACTTAGCCAACTGTGAGGATCTAGCTCATGTATGACAAGACTTACGAAACAACTGCTACAGATGATGCTATGTCAACTCATCTGATATGTCAAAAAACATACATATATATATATACATAGACATTAGATGAATTGTCTTGGCTTGGCTGGATCATCAGATAGTGGTTTCTCTTCTTTCTTCCACAAACCTTCCATTATCCATGATTGAGACATGCCTTGCACAGGACTCAGACGTTGCAATTATGTCGGTTACCTCTTCTAAACGTCAGGCTCAACCTTGGCTCCTTGACATGCAACTCTCTTGGTATCTCGAGCTTATAGTATGCGTTTGTTAGTAGCTACATGACACAGATGGATCCATGGTCCAGCTCAATCTTTTCCGCTTTGATGTTGCTCTCTCTGGTCACTTAAGTGTAAGACATTGTCCTCGTGGCTCCAAAGCTGACTGTGGCGATGGGAGCTGACCGGTCGAGACGTTTCGTTGTTCCTGTGAGGTCCTATCCTGTCTCCTCCGTCCCTGTAGTAGTTGAGCAGCACAAAGTTGTACTTGGTCTTGGTGAAGACTTCGACGTCCCTCTTGATGTGCAGCATCAGTGGCTTCCAATCATGGGCTCGTACAGCGGTTCCAGAAAACTCTTAAATGATGAACTTGTCGTTGTAGGCAGCAATCTAGCGAGGAACATGTTGAGATGCTTAGCATATTCAGGCGCAGCAGCTGGTGACGACGAAGAAGAAACAATCATGTCCCAAGTCGAAGAACAAAGAGGAGGAGAGGAACTCTTCAGTTAGGCAGCAGGAGGCAGACGTCTTCTTCCTTCCGTGGACAAGGTTGATTTGGATGATGAAGGCTCAGATGCTGCAGCTCATATAGTGCTAAGATGGTGATAAAGCAACAGAATTATTTTTGAATATGCTGCGTCATCATCGGTTGAGGCTGGGCTTGCCGGGAAGAATGTTCAGTCAGTCAAATGCGGAACTTCATATCTTCAAGACAGGAACTTTATGGCTTCTTCTCCACGTGTGGTCTGCTGCTTCTGCGATTAGAGTTTACAGAGCTGTACAGGTTTGGCGCGATTTCAAATTTTAGCATCAAGCGCTTTACATATCTGTCGCCAACCTAAATTACGTCACTACGTGAGATATCCGTCTATAAATGCCGATCACGTTCGAGTTTCAGCTTTGAAATCACGCGTTTTTTTGAATACCAAAAATCAAAATTTTGAATTTTTCATTATAATTAAGTACTATAGAAGTTTTAAAATTCTAATAACTAGGAACGAAACTTTTAAAACTCAAATTTTAATATACCGTGCAATTGCGCTCACTTAAAAAAAAGAATGTACCGCTACTTACTACAGTGGCAACCGATAATAAAGCTAAATTTCTAACGTTAATAAATTTCACACTTTGTTTAAACTCGAATTTTAATATATCGAGCAGTTACACCCACATTAAAGAAATTTCAGTGCGTGGCACATTCTAACACTAACATAAAAAACGCAATACACACAACTTAAACATTCATGTACTTATGAAAACATTCAATTTTATAAAAACTTTAGTTTCTAAATATGAATAAAATTGTAATATGAAAAGCAAAATAACTCACCTAATCTTCATAGCTCTCCAAATCATTACTTTTCGGCGAATATACCGTTTTTATCGCATCTAAAAAACTTCTATTATGTTTTATTTTAATTTAGAGCGTGATGGTAATAAGAAAACTGTTGAATGGTGCATGAAGCAATCAAACCTACTTTCATGCACCAATTAACAGCTTTTTTATTACCATCACGCTGTAAATTTAAAAAAAAAAAACGTAAATTCAATATATCCTCATCCATACTTACTAATTTTCACGAGTAACACACAAACTCCAAAATTCGAAAATCGAAACTCAATGCTTCAAGTTCTTTAATAGTTTCAAGGGTTGCATACAAAACACGCATGTCACGCAATTACGTTACCTCATATAATGAAAAGCACGTCATACCTACGTAATCCGAACCATTACCAGATGAACGTATTTTATCTCACTCTTGGCGCATTTTACCTTCTCAATTCTCTAATCTTTAGCGGCTGCTGCTGCTGTAACATCGTCGTTGGCTGTTCAAAGCATCATCATGTATATCTTGAGACGTTAGTCATCACGTCTTCTGTGGATCCATACTTGAAATCATCGTGTGGCAAGGAATTATGAAGAGGCAGGCATCCAAGTGTCCATTCTAGGAAAGACAGCGTCCAGTGACCATTATACTCATCCATGGACTGTATGCTAAGATTTGCAACGTTTCATATGAATGCAGTGTGTCACCAGGATAGTTCTGCCAGTGAAATAGGGTAATAAATAAAATTCCTAAGATGTTTTAGCAGTCATCCATTCATCGGTAGAGTCTTCAGAACTATGTCACAAGAGCAGTCATCAAAAGTATCAGGTAAGCAAAGTTACTCACTTCATTCTAATGCATGGACTATATGTTAAGATAAATGACATGATATAGCACTTACGTGATTCCCTGACCATCAGAGGATATGCATTATAATTGTTCATACATGCTACAACGTGTTGGCATATTTGCCTGGTGTTACCTATAATAAAACCTTAATATCAATATTTTAATAAATACAATTCATACTAGTATAATATATATATTAATAGATAGGTCTCGTTAAAATATACATGAATATATTAAAAAATATTTTTAAAATCTAACCATTTAGACAAGTTATATCATAGAAATGTTCAAGTTAAGTTTAACGTAAGTAACTTTAAACGTTAATGTCTTAATAAATGCAATTAATAAAAGCATAATTTATATATTAATAGATAGGTCTCGTTGACATATACATGAATATATTAAAAAAATTTAACCATTTAGCTAAGTTATTGTATAGAAATGTTCAAGTTAGGGTCATCATACTTCAATTGCGAATGTTAATATTTTAATAAATGTATTTCATATTAGCACAATATATACATCATTAGATAAGTCTTGTCAAAATAGACATGAATATATTAAAAATTTTAAAAAATTTAATAGTTTAGACCAGTTATTACATAAAAAAAAGTTCAAGTTAGGCCCATTCTAACTGCGTAATAGTAAACAAACGTTGATATTTTTAATAAATACAACTTATATTGGTACAATATATACATCAATGGATAGGTCTTCTCAACATACACATGAACATATTAAAAAAATTTTATATTTAGACAAAATATTAACTAAAATTTGTAACAACGTGTCAAGCAATGGGACTTGTACATTACAAATGCGCAATAGCACAAATATGCTAATATTTTAAGTAATGTAAATTATATTAATATCAAAAATACATCATTTCATAGAGCTAATAATTATACACAATAATATTAAAAAATTTTTACAAAACTTTAATAGTTACGCAAAATATTAATAAAAATGTGAGACCTACCTGACGCACGCCTTGTCTGCAGGACAGCCAACACTCAAATGAACGAGTAAATGCTGCGTCATACTACCTTTCGTTTAAATGCGTCCTTGCCAACTATGTGAAAAAATTAATTATTTTGTATTGGGACGAGTACACGAGACACTCTTTGATGGAACGTCTCCATCATAGACTTAGCATTATTCCCATGTGAATTCTATGGGAATAATACTATTCCTATGAGTGGTAGGTCGTATATCGGCTCCTATGGTTCCTAGGGCTAAGATATTTTGTGGATGGACACTTGGCCAGAGGGGGAGGGGAGTGGATTTTGAAAGTGGTCGTAACAGTACAAGTCATGCATAGTTGGATAGCTCTCGACCCTATGAATACAACGCTAGAACGGCATGGTTCTATGTATCACCGTACTAGAGTAATTTGCCATAAAGTTGTCCATGATGACCATCATGGTTCTCATCCTCCAGGTACGCTACCCATACAACCACACGCGTCTATTAGATGTCTTTTAAAGATCCATAGAGTCCAAAAGACGTCCTGGATACCTTTTGGATGTCATAAAGATGTCCATGGTAGATGTGAGCTGGATGGTCTTCTGTCCACTACATATTAACGTCGGATTGACATCCACAATGGACGGGTTTTGGAGTATTAACATTTGGATCTGTAATAGACGTAATTTATATGTCCATGATGGATGTAATTTGGACGTCCCTATATTCATAATGGATGTTATCTTGACATGTATTAAAAGTAAGTATTTAACTGCAATGATAATTATTTTTGTTTATTACTTCGTTTGCCTCACAGTCTACAGTCGTTTATTGCTACATGAAGAAATGTTTAACGAAGTAATTTAAAAAAATAATTGCTTTTCTTTCATCGATTCATATTTTAGTCTTTTTAAATAACTTATTTTTATTCCAAAGAAGTCATAATAGAATCATTAAAAACTGCGTAGTGTTATCTAAGTTAAGAAAACCAACCATGTTTAAGTGTATTTTTACTTTTAAAAATTACATTTGTAACTATTTTAAATTAATGTTAAAAAATAAATATTGCATTTATTTATAAAATGTGTTTGATAACAGAAGGTAATAATTTTGTAAGTCATTTAAATTTCCAATTATTTTTAGTCTGAAAAAATGCAAACATTACGATTAGGATGAAAATTGCTGGAAGAAACTTTATTATACCACGAAGTAATTTTCTTTAATAAAAACCCTATTTTCTCTCCAAAATTACTTAAATTTATTATTTTTTTGTCAGACAAAGACTTATGTATTTATATCTTGATTTCAACAAGATAAATATTAATCAATATTAGGATTTGATTCAAATTTATGAAATTTATTTTTAGGATAGTCTTAATTCTAAGATTTAATGTTTAATTAAAATACTTTTTACTGTTGAATTATAAATCTAAATGTTTTTTTTATTGAATATCAAATTTTAAATCCATAATTCAAGATTTTGCTACTTAGCTAGAAAAAATCACTCAATTATTTTAATGTATGCTGGAGTAATATTTCAAATGAAGAGCTATTAGAATATATGCTCGAAATTTAATTTTTATATTTTGTAGTTAAATGGAAGATATATTTATTTCCGATACCAGATTTGGAATTCTCACTTTCCTGGAGAATCTTCTAGAAGATTTAAATTTGTTGTCTGCTAAAGGTTCTAGAATTTGAAGTAAGCATTTTTTTATTTTAATGAAAATGGTGTTTAAGATTATGTAAAATGATTTAGTATGAATTGTTTTCATCTTCAGAGATTTAGAATGTGACTGTGTGTGATCTGTGAATGGGGTTTTCTATAAGATTTTGTGTACACTTAATTTGGTTTTAAATTTCCTACTTCCATAATGCTGGATATTTTTTATAATCTTATTTTCTTTAATACTCTTACAAAAACCATCTAATCATAATATCTTCAAAGTGAATTATTTTTTTAATTACACTTTATATATCTACGTAAATTAATATAAGAATGCTCATTTTCAGAGAAAAATCATAAACTATTATAGCAAATGAAACTCTTAATACATTGATTTCATTTCTACGAGAGTTATTTTTAAATCATTATATAAAACCTTTTTGTATGAGAAAAGTTTAGTTTATTGTAAAAAATGAAATTAGTAACTAACTGAAATTTCTGAAATTCAAACCATTTGTTTGTATGTATATACTCTGAAAGAAAATTAAGAAGCATGCTCTCAGTGAAATTAAAAACAAAATAATTACGTAAACAAAACAACGAACAAAGTTTCTGGAATGAATATTATATGTGTATTTCCATTCAAATTTTGTTGATTAATTTGATTTAATAAATGAATCTCTGTTTCAGTTTCAAACAGAAATATCAATATTCTATTTTTAATTGTATTCCTTTAAAGTTATTTTGTAACACTTTTCTACAGACTTCAAAGATTTTACTGGCAAAAATAAATTGAATGGCATCAACGTTTCACACAATAACCTGATTTTTAGTTCTATTAAATATCTGTCTTCTTTATTAATCTAATTTGAATATTATTAAAAAAGATGTATACATTTCATCACAGTAAATATCATTTATTTATTAAATGTTGATTGGAAATTCATTTTTTCTATAATGTTTCATATTCTGCTCTGCTATGCATAAAAAATTGCTTATGATGGGCTGAACCTAGTTTCAAATAAATTGAAAAAATAATTTGTTTTATAAATAGTTAGCTTTTTGTATTTATAAGATTTAAAATTTTATTATTGTGTTATGCTTTAATTATTTTGGTTGATAAAGTTGAATTGTCTTTTAAGAGATAAAATGTACTTCATTTATAAATTCTAAATTTTATTTTCCTTTTCAGTTAAATGAAAATAACAAATTGATATACCTGAGGATAAGATTAAGTTTAAAAATAAGCAAATTAAAAAAAAATTTAAAATGTTTCTATATTATTTAAGTTTGTTTGTAACTTATGTAGAACAAGATAAAATAAATCCTTTAAAGGATTAAAAACATGGTAATTTGTTTCTACTGAGTGCAAATTGTAAATAAACATTTCATGCATTAAATTTTATTAAAAGTTTACTGTTGTAAAAATGATAAAAAATGTTTACTAAAACATTTAATATATTCCTTAACATTTCTGCTTATATTGAGCACTAACATGTAAATTCAATTCTCTATTTGATTATTTAAGTTCTGTTCTTTTAATGGTAATGTTGAATTTTACCTATTAATCTAATTCTTGTTTTGCTGATTTAAAGATTCATTACAAATTTTAAATATTTTGTAATCTCAGTTATTTAATCAATTCCAAAGCGTAAAAGATTACATAGTATATTTTTTCCAGAAATTAATCCCTTAGGTTTAGCGTATATGTAATTAAAAAGATAAACATTTCTAAAAGTGGTATTGTGATATTTGATGCGCCATGCATCTAAACTGGACCAAAATGAGGCGTCTACTGGATTAGAGTACATCCACCTGATGTCATATCGACGTCTACTGGACGAAATTGTGTATATAATATAGACACAGTTTCGTCCATTAGACGCTGTTACTATACTGTAGTTGATTTGATTTTGTATTGTTTAAATAGTTATTTTTTTATACATAAATGTTTTTTTAAATGTAGGAATATATTACAGATTTATTTTTCTAAAACATATGTGGATTTTATGCTTTAAATAATTTTTTTTATTATTATGACTATATAATGTATGGATGTTGCTTAAATTAATACAGTAATTTCAAATTTAAATTATAAAATGTTTGTAATTATAAAATATTTACATTTTTATTTTTACTTTTTTGTTTCAGTGCCACTTTTTAAGCTTGTCTGGGGGAATTTCTTTCAGACAAGGGAAATTGCACCATAAGCATCGTTAAAAAATTGATGACCAATGAACTTGCCCCTGAGTTCAGTTATTTTGGTACTAGGGAAAAGAAATCCTTTAATAGACTAAATATGAAGCAGTTAAATTTTGGTAAGTGCAATGTTTGAATAAGCATGTCATTGAAAGTTTTCGTTTGTAGAAATGATGGAAAAATGCACTTCTCATAAAAAATTTTTAATGAAATATATTTATGTAAGTGCTAATATATAAATTAAATTCTCTGTTTGATTACTTAAATATTGTTTTTATTAAAAGTAATGTTCAATTCTATCTGATAATTTGGTAATTTTTGTAACATATTTTAAACATTTTGTAATTTTAATTATTTAATCAAACAAAGATTACCATATTTACAAAGCTGATATTTCTCAAAAATTGAATTGCTAATTAAATATTTAAAATGTTTACTGAATTAAAAATACAAACAATTCTAACAATGATATTATAAAGTTACTTAATGTTTTTAATTAGTGAAGGAAATGTTTATATTTTTCTGAGTAATTTACGGTGTTTTTTTAATGAGATTTACAACCAATCAATTTTATATATTAATCAGATTGATAAGAATTAAATTAAATATTCATGAAGATTGTCTTCTGGATTTTTACTATCATTTTGTCTGAGGTTATTGATCTGAAAATATTAATCGTTATAGTTACTTATTTTAAATGTATTTTATTTTCAGATGCTGTGCGGCGAACTCCACAGTATTCAAAGATAATCGGTGGTGAAATGGAAACTGCGATAATGAACTGGTTATGACATGCAAAAGCAAGATTTATCAATGAAAGAATCAAACATTTCAATTAGTTAATATTTCGGTATAATGTAAGTAATTAGAATAAAAATTGTGTGCATTAAAAATAAATTAGTTTGTTATATTTTTCTTGAATTCATTAAGATTTGCAATCTCTTGCTGGAGTGTTCTCTTAAACAAATCTTAACTTTTAGAAAGAAAAATAATTTAATTTTTAAACAATGAAATAAATAATTTTTAGAATTTTTTGTCATAATAATTTGGAATATTCAATTGAGTGGAAAATTTTAGTTAAATAAAAGTTTCTCTTTCATCTATTACAATAAAAAAAAGACATTGTTGAAATTATATCTAATTAGTTAAAATATTAGGCTGAGAAATAAATAATTCTTATAAATTTCTCCTACTACAAAATTAATTAAAAAAATAAACTGAACAATAATTTGCCTGATATTAAAATAAAGAAAAATTTACACTCTACAAATAAAAATATCCTTAACTATTTTATATATATTTATGCATTCACTGGAAACTTTTTAGAAGTAATTTTAACTTTTGCAAAGAAAAAAGAATCGTTTTATTTTAAACAATAAGAAACTCAATTTTCAAAAGGTTAGCTATAAAATAATGAGCATAAAAATTATAATTTATTAAATGTGAGAATTTTATTACATTAACTAAACTTGAAGAGTAAATCTGTCAAAAATCTAGGATATTTGACTGAAAATTAAGAAAAATGTGATGCAAAAGCAATTTTATAAGTAACAAGCTAATTTAAAAAAAATTTCTCTTTGTCTAGTGGACAAAAATATGAGCCACTAAGATAGATGAGGGATTATTTCAAAATCTTCGCACATCTAGAATACATCCATAAAACTACCTAGTATAGAGCAGTGCGTTTGAATACATCCAAATTTCGTCCATGAACCATCCAATGGCAATGTCTCGTGGACGTAAAATGGGTGGATATTTGACGTGCCATGGATCTAAACTGGACCAAAAAGAGACGTGTATTGGATTAGAGTACATCCCGCTGATGATGTCAAACGACGTCTACTGGACGAAATTATGTTATATGGGTAGGGATATGGGACCGGTGGCGTTGGATAGAGCTCAACCTTCAACTGAAATAGTGGCAATTCCAATGTAATAGGAGATTAAGATTAATATTTTCTATCAAAAAAGATTCATTATTAAAAAAATCTTCATTCTTTATGTTCTTGAGACAAGAGGTTAACTTAGCGACAGTTAATATGGATTAATAGCTGATTTATATACATAAATCAGTTATTAATCCACATTGACTGTTAAGGATAAAAAAAAAGTCAATACACATTTCCACCAGCTTCATTCGCAAAAATTATAAATTTGAAATAGGTTAACAGATAGAGGGAAATTCCTTACTGTCGTATTTGAAAATTGGATTTCAGTATCTGGTCCAGGTAATGATTACTGTATTCAGATAGAAATTGTACGTCAGATGTTTAATAAACTCTAATGTCCTTCCACTTCCGCCGTCAGATCAGGTGTCAGCTGTGTTAACTAAGCATGGTTCAAAATTTTTAGGAGGCTGGCTGCGTTTCGCACCTCTCACTTTTCTTTTAACCAATAATAAATGACTAAGGAAGATTCGCACTTAAGAAATGAATCGATATGTGAATAAATTGTTTTATTTTTGATTGTTTTGATTTGAATTGTAATGCAAGCGCAGGCAACACGTGAAAAAAATGTAGAATTCCCCAGTAAATCATTGGTAAAATATTATTTTTAACTAATTATAACGCCTGATAAAGTGTTTTATCAATGTATAGAAATAATGTTTTCTTAATTTTCTTCATTTAACTTGCGATATCTAATGCGTTTTATCTTGCATTGATTTCTGTTTTAATAATTGACCTTAATTTTTGTGTTACTTTACTTTTTGTTATCTCTTAGATTGAAAGTGAAGGGAAAGAAAAATCTACTACAGCTATTGATTCACAAGAAACTGTAAATGGAGAATTAGAAAGAAGGATATTTGGAAATCACATAGCGCCATATGAAAAGAAATATTTTGCACTTCTTCAACGATGTGAATTAGTTAAGCAGGTATATGATGCTTTAAGACTTAAAAAAAAAATCCTTTCTTGGTAGTTAAACTGAATGTTAAACTCAAGACTGCTTCCTAAAATTTATAAAATGAATAACCTGGAATATTTCTATTAATTAAGAATTCCCTTTATCGTTGTTATAAAAAATTTTTTTTTCACGAGTTACTGAAGAATTGTTTCTTAAGTCTCGTGAACCGTAAAACCCGAGCACTGGAGAATATGGCTAGGAGTGCCTATACTACCATGCACCTATGACATTCAAGAAGATCCTGTCTTCCTAAAGATATGTAATAAGGGATTTGATTTTGTTACTCAAAAAACATGAGAGAACTCTCCACCTTTTCCTCAAAATATTGAGATGATGACCCCAACAAGGTCTTTATCCAAAGTACCAAATTTGTTCAGGAGAGACTCTTTATATAAAGTGTATTTAATACTTTTCATTGAGGAGATTTCTGTGTAAGTGAAATTGGCATTGCCATTCAAGGTGTCAGCAGAAAGAGACTTGATTAAACTATCAGCGATTTCGTTACCATTTAAACTAACATGGGATTGGACCCACTGGGTGTTTGTTATGTGGTTATCAGAAAGCTATAAAAAGCAAGATCAAGAATATTCTGACTTCTCACAATCATCCAATGAGAAATAAGCTGAATAAAAGCATGAATGTTGCATAAAATCCAAATGTTTTTAAAGACTAATTCAGCGTACAATTCAGTAAAATGAAATCCTTCATATATTAATTACTACAAGGTCTGACAACCATTATGAACAGAACAATCATTAGGATTTCTTATCCCAAGATCAATTGTGCGATTTGGTGCCACAATATGCACTCCAGTTTCAGAAAAACCATCTTTTTCCCTGTTGTCATCAATATACACTTTCACTGTCAAAAGAAGGATGCCTTGTATTATTGTATAAAAAGCCATTTGTCTATTAAGTTCCGGTAAATCCATTATTTATTCGTTTAAGCTTATTTAAATTGGTTTCAAATGCCCAAAAATAAATTGGAAGGCCATATTCTAAAACTGGTCTGACCAATGAGATTTAAGTTCTTAGAATATCAGCATCTTTACTCCAGTCTCTATCAATAATGGAATTGAGGATGTAAGCTTTTCTCTACATTTAGCCTCTTGAGCCTCTATATTGTAGGTAAAACCCTTATTAAGTATGATAGTCTTAGCTGTTATTATGAAATATATCTGTAAATGAATATTTAAATAAGATTGTTCCTGTTGTGAACAATACTATGTATATTATGAATGATGTTTTGAAATCATTGCTATCTGAAAGTCCTTAATTTTAAATGTAATTAAAATAAAAAGTATTATTACATATGATTTAGCAACATAATAATAAATAAAATAAGTATTTATTCAACATATGTCAACATCTCTTAGAAAAATCTGATTTCAAGAGATTTTCTTAAATCTCTTGTAACTTACTTCTCTAGAATATGAACAAAATCAATTAGATAGTAAATACACTCATCTGACACAAAAAAACTATTTTAGAATGTTTTTCATTGATATAAATAGACTTGGTTAAAATCAAAATTTAGTCCTATTTATAATTAAAGACTATGGAACTGTACAGGTTTGACACGATTTCCAATTTTTATGCCTGACGCTGCACAGTTATCTCAACAATCTAAATTACACCACTATGTGAAATATCCAGTAATCGAATGCAAATCATTCTTAAATTTCAACTTTGCAACTGTGCATTATTTTAAATACCAAAAATTTTAATATTTCATTATAAAAGTATTAAAATGCTAATAACTGTAAACTAATTTCCTAAAGATTACATAATAAAAAACAAATATAAATTAAGTATTATACATTCTGACGCAGGTGACGACTGAGAAATAAAGTTAAATTTGTAACATAAATAAACTGTATTTTTATGAAAACTCAAATTTTAATTAACCTGGTAATGGTCCTCACCTTAAAAAGAAAGTCATTGTAGCTCAATCAGCTGTAGAGACAACTGGGCAATGAAGCTAAATTTATAACCTAAGTACATTTAATGCAGTACATTTTAATGAAAACTTGAATTTTAACTAGCCAAGTAGTGGCACCCACCTTTTAAAAAAATCATTATAGTGCAATCTAACTCTTATTTAATATGGGCAATAAAAATAAATCTAAAACATAAACATTCTCTTAATAATTAGACTTTTCTATTAATCCCTATTACCAAACTATGTAAATCTGAATATCAATATATGAATTATTTATAAACAATATATACTTAAATATAACATAAAATATTACATACAACTGTGTAATATTAATTAAATACATAACTCACCTAATCACTACTTCCAAAATCGTCATCACTGGTATGACACAATGCTCTCAAAATGATTAAATGGCCATTCCATGGGGAAAATAATAATTCAAAATAATAAAAACAATTATGAAAATTAATTTATTTTTTAAACTTCCAAATAAGTTTTACTTAAAATAAAAATTTCACTGCAAACTAGTATTCAAAAGCTTAGCTTTCAAAAAATATAAACATTAAATCATTCACTTTAAAAGTCTAGAGGATAATGAAATAAAAACAATTTACTAATGAAATGCTTCAAGTGTTTCTAGCACACAAAGTAAAATTTGTTGCATGTGCACAATTGCATGTCATAAAACTAAAGTTATGTCATACAACCACATTCTGACACTGTGTGGCCATTTAGCACATTTTATCACCATTAAATGGTAATCTTCAGCACTATTTATTATTGATAACTTCCTCTCTGTATAAAAATTATTTATTTTAATGCAATATTGACATTTTATCACTTTCATACTTTCTCATTATGGTAGAAGATGAAAAATTTGGTCAACTAGTCAGTCAAATCTTTGAATTCAGTAGAAATTGTTGAATGCTATCCTGTATAGTCTCAAAAGCTTTAGGGTTAAAAAATATTTTAAATTGCATTTTGTTCTGTGAACTGATAACAAAAACTTATAATTTCAATGAATTTTGGAAAAAAAATTTCTCTGCAAATGAAGGTTATGTTGATTAATCAATTTTATATCTTTACTTTTATTTGAGATGGGACTGATAATTTAGATATTTCCTGCTGTAATACTTAGCTTAACACTTGCTCATTTTATCATAAGTAAATATCAAAATTTATTTTTTACTATGCATATAAAATTACTAAGATAATATATCAGTATATATTTCAAATAAGTGATTTATTTAAATTTATAATATTGTCTTCTGCTTAAAAAGATATTGGTGTTTTTATGTGTGACAGACTAAAAACATTTATGTATTTTATATCCATGTGTATAAATTTTAAAATTGCTCTTATATTTCAGAGTAATGAAAAATTGATCAATAGAATATATTATGTAAAGAAATTATTGAGACGTAGAAAAAAAGAACGGAAGTGAGTTTTTATTTTATTTTTTAATATATTTTGGCAATAAAATATTTCTGTTTTTTTTTAATATGTTAATATTTTTATGACTAGATTTTTAATTGATCGCTTAGATGGTTATGGAGATGATTATAGAAGTGCTGCCGAATCCATTTATGCTGAGGTAAATTTTCAAAATTTTATTTTTTTTCTTATTCTCTCATGTAGGATTTCTATCTCACTATCTTTATTCTTCAGCCTACTTTAAAACTCAAATTCATTTTTAAAATTTCTGTAAAAATAATTTAAGTTCTCCATCAACACTAGTCTACAGTTGTAAAATAAGGAAAGAAAATACTTGAGTGAGAGAGAGAGAGATTATTTTTTCTGTAAAAAGTATTTATTAAAATATTTTTAATTAAAACAAAAAATATCAAAGAACTGAAACAATTAACATTGATGTCATATAAATTATGAATAAAAGGTAAAGTGATGATTAAAATAATAGGTAAATTCATGGCTATGTATTTTTATATTAAATTATTTGCAAATTACGAACAAAAAATAATCATGTATCACTTGTATATTTCTTAAGTGTCACAATTTATTAACCATAAAGTGGTTGTTTCTTTTGTTTAAGTTGAGAGCATGGCTACATCACTTTATTACAGTTCTCATTGGTTTAAAATATCCATGAAGTCAGATAACGCTTTATCTATGTTATACAAAAGTAATTACAACAGTGTATTGAAACAGCATCATAATTCCAACTTGTCAACAAATTTGCTGCCTGCCTTCAAATTGCATTCTTTAAGCAGCAGCAAACAAGACAAAGTTTACCATCAAATGTATGAGAATATTGTCTAAAATTATTATATTAATAAAAATGGTTTTTTATACAAGGACCAAAACTTTGTGTGATTTAAGAAGCCATTTTCCATTGATTCAAGTCATTAATACATTTACAATAGAACAGAAAAGAAAGCCAAATGGGGGGGGGGAGGAAAAACATCCATATTATTGGTTAGTTTAAATTAACAGAGCGACAATTTAAAATCTTCATTAATTAAATTCTAAATTAATAATTGCAATATTTGTAAACAATTGCTTTTAAATCTTAAAGATTTATGCCTTGTTTACTTAAACATTAAATTTTTAACTTACATGTTTTTGGTTAATGTTAGTATATTTTTTCAAACTGCTAAAAATTCTCTTTCATCCTAATTTTCCATGTTTTAATATTTACTTTCTTGGTATTTTATTTGAAAGTATGGCATTAAATGAAACTAAAAAAATTATTGTTCAGTATTTCATTGCTTTTCAAATTTTGAGGTATTGTTATGACAGGTTTTAAGTTTTTCTGTGAATATCATTTCTTCTCTGACATTTTTGTCTATATTTTTATTATGGTATGTATTTCATGCTTTAAAATATTTAGTAAAATTGACTTGATGCCAAATAAGGCACTTAGGATTATTACTGGTGCTGCTGGCTCCCATCCAATCGCTGCCATGGAGCTACAGACTGGTATTGAGCCCTTAAATTCCAGAAGAGTATTGCAGGTCTTAAGACTCCATGACAGGTATAAAAGAGTGAATTTACTTCATTGGAGACAATACTCCCCCACTACCCCTAGACTCAAAAAACATAAATCATTTATCTCCCGTGCTGATGAACTATACATTTTCCGACACCATGCCAACTATACCTTACCCTCCACATTTTGGCTCCTCTCCGTCTACATTTAAAGCTCCTATCAACAATTTTACTATCAGTAATCCTGTAAAGAAATTTGATGAAATTCCTGATGCTCTTAAAGCTATTTCCTTTGAAATTATAGCTACCAAGTATCCTAGCTCTGAATGGATCCACTTTTATACTCATGGTTCTGCCTGTGATGGAAATATTGGTGTGAGGGCTATTTTGAGGAATCCTGTGCTGTTGGACTAAATGCCTCAAACTTTGATGCAGAAATTTTCGCCTTGAATAAAGCAGTCCTAAATCTCATTGGTCTTGATACTAACTTTGGCCAGGATTTTTTTTTCTTTTTCTCCCAGGCTGCAATCTTGGCTGCTGCCTCCTATACACTTAGCGATTACTCTCTTGTTGAAGGGACTAAGATATTTGCTTCCAATGCTATTGCCTCTAGCTGGGATATAGTTTTTCAGTGGATCCCTAGTCACTGAGGGGTGCCTGGAAATGAAAGAGCAGATGTGTTGGCTAAAAATGGTTGTAAGCTGCCTCAGCCCCTGTTTCCACTAACTGCCCATCAGTTTAGTTCTGAGGCTAGGGGGAAAATTGACCAACACCTAGAGCAAATTTATGCAGCACTTACAGCCGATAAAAAGTTGAATGCTCTTGTGAAGACGCCTGTCCCGATGGATTTGCCTCATGCAGTTTTTACTGCAAATTTTCAACTTTTAACTGGACATGACTTTTTGTGTAAACATCTACACCGTATTGGTGTAGTTGCTGATGATTTCTGCCCCCTTTGTTTGCCAGGTGAAACTATGGACTTTGATCATTTGGCAACTTGCACTGCACTTGCTTTTGTTACTTTTGACTCTGACAACTTCCAAGACTGAATTTTATTGGGCCGCTAGAAGTCTTATGGCAGATAAATGCCACTGACTGATGTAAAAAAAATTTTTTTTAATAAATATTTTACTTTAATTTATAATTTGTGCACTGATAATTATTAATTTTAACGGTGTGATATTACTTTTTTTTTTTCTTTGGTTAAGATAATTTCTCTCATGTCATGTTTGAATGTTCTTTGACAATTTTCTTTTTCATATTCTTTTAATAAAATAGGATTTTTCTCCCAGTAATCATCATAATGTTGCTGCTCTTTGAGCAAATTGTATTCATTCTTAATAAATGTTTGTTATTACTTCCTTGTATTCCTTGTATATGATAGTCCTTTTATGTATCTACATGTGATCATGATTGTTTTGCATTTTTCTTATCTCCAATTTGAATTTAAAAAAAAATGTTATACACGAACATAAATAATTTATAAAATCAGAAAGTTTTATATCAATAGTTTTATACCTATTGTTTTTTTACTGAATCAGCATTGATTATGATGAGGAAAATGTGGTAAAATTTAAGTAAAGGATTTGAAATAGGAACAATAGAATGTTTTTAATTTAACTGATTTTAAAATGCTTGCATATGTTAAAGAACAATTTGCTTATTTATTCTGAGTACCATATTTTCCTGTATATGTGTTAAATTTGTTATGCATATTATATGCAGCCCCGATGCTGTATATGTGATTAAAAACAGTCTCCGTATCAGGAAAGTTTACAATAAAATTCTGAAAAAAAGGGATTTATCTTTCATTAAATAAATAACAGATGGTGACACAATTTGGCTGATTTATTTAGTTTAGACCTAACAAATTTTAGTTTTAAAAAATATATCAAACCTTGTTGTAAAAATTATTAAAAAGTAATAATTGGCAAGTTTTTCCTAGCTTCTCAGAATTATTGCTGTTGATTGATCTTTTGCTTTTATCTCAACTTATCACACTTTGCAATAAGATGAATTCAAACAAATATTTATACAATGTATAAAATAATCATATTAAATGTTTTTACTGTACAATTTTTTATATTTTTATTCACACTGTGTATTTTTTTTACGTGACATCCACTTTATTTTCTTTCTTTTTCAATAATTCATGTGCACTGAACTACAATGTTTACACAGTGACTACTACTGATTGTTTGTAATGAATTGTGATGTTTTGAAACTGCAGGTTGTGGTTGAATTACTTTTTTGTTCTGATAATTTGAACAGAAGTTATAAAAAAAGACTTCATAGTGTTATACTTTACTGACATCATATTGTCATTAGATCATCTAATAAAAACACTCTTCTTTCGCTAATATTTTGAAATATTAATCCTGATTTCTCAAAGATTGTTTATAATTGATATATACATATTGAGCTTATATTCTAAACTCCACTCATCAGTAAATATGTTTCAGAAGGATGCGTGCTTAGATATTGATTTCAACCCAAAATTATAGTATTTTCTAGACTACTGACAGCAGAATTTTATTTCTTTCCTTGTGGCAGATTGTAGACAATTACTACTGCAACAGAGTCTATTAATCTATTGTTCCCTGATACCAAGGAACCGGCCAGAAATAACGACCTCTTTCATGCCGAGGTGTTGCCCCGGCTGCACCACAAGGGGTGGGCCATCATCGCACTCTCACAAATGTCATAGGGACCCGTTTATAGGGTAGGCATCATTCATACTTCATTCACATTCACAAGGAAAGGACATAAACAGGATAGAGAGAGAATATACATCCATTCTTGAACCGGGATTCGAACCCAGGACCTCCCTATCCGTAGTCAGGCACATTGACCACTAGACAAGTTAGCTGAAAGAGAGAATTTTATATTAACTTTACCATAATATAATATATGAATATTAGTAATGTGTTTCCTATGAATTGTTTGAATTGGTTTCGCAATTCATGTTAAAATAATCAACAAAATTTCTTTCTAATTAATTTCATTTAATTAGTAAAGAAATTTTGTCAGGCTTCTTATTTGCATTAAAAGTATGTTGATAGCTTGAAGAAATTATGATTTACAATTATTCTTTAAAAATGTGCTAAAGATTTTATTTTTTAAAAATAATTTTGCATACTTAATTTACATCCTTCGTGCTTTGAGCTGCCCGCCGAATGATTTGTGTTCAAGTTTTCGAAGTAACGGTTTGTAGTTTTGAATTGCACCTCAGATTGGATGTTTATAATAGTTTGAAATCCAGTTTAAAACTGTATTTTCTCTTCTGATTAGTCCATGTTCAAAAATGACCACTGAGCCACAAATAAAACCATCCTCTCTGAATATTTTAGTTTAATAATTGGGATGGATTATTTAAAATCAATTTCTAATTTTACGCTAATTTTTACTATTCTGTGTGTGATTTGTAATTTTTAACGTCCTTATTTTTTTAATTGAATTTTCCTCGTTGCATGAAGATATATGATTTGTGATTTCATAAAATGTAACTTCACCAGTACAAAACTATTTACCACAAAAATTAATCTTATTTCTTCTTCAGATCATTAATTAAATGTTTTCCATTGTCATAAAAATATATAATTACTTGTCTATAAATAATGTTTTTAAATAAATAAATATCCTTTTAAAATAAAGCTGTGATAAGTCTTAAAGCTGAAATCATGTTTGTGAGATTTTCAACAAATTTTTTGTAAAAATTTAGCACAAGATATTAAAATAAATTAATTTGCTAGGTATTTTACTAAATGTTAACATTATAAAGACAAATATGTATCAGTATTTATATTGATTTTCTAATTATTGATATCAAGTACTCAATTGTGAAATGTTTTTTTTTTTAATATAATATGTTTGTACTTTATAACCATCTTTATATATTATAATAATAAAAAATTTTCAAAATATGAATTTCATAATAAACTACAAATAATGATATATTTCAGATGATTGGTGATAATACCCCTCCCCAAACTCCCCAACGGAATAATAAATCTGACAATTTATTCTCAGGATCTCAACTGCAGCGTGATGGTGAAGCATGAATGTCTATATATAATATGATGCAATTAGCATTTTTATATTAACATTACTATCTGTCATCTTAATAAAAATGTCATAGTTATCATAAAAATAAATATATATTTTTGTATTACTTAGTTTTCACTTTACTAAGTTAAATATGTAATGTGTTGAAAACTATTCATTTAGTGTTAATAAAACCATTTATTTGTAATTTTATTTCTAAGAGTGAAAAATATTCCACTTAAGTTTTAAAACTGGTTTTCAATTTCTCTTTATAAGAATTCATTCCAAAAAATTAAAAATAATATTTATTTTAAGAAATGTTAAGTTATTTTAAATTGTCTTCTTAAATCTCTATCTAAGATAAAAAGTGTTTTACAGTGTGAAATGCTTTAAAAAGTCTTTGTTTTCATTATAATACAAATCATTCATTTATCAATATTTTCTATGAAAAAAGATTCTACACTTTTTCTCTTACCTTACTGATGAATAAAAAATTGTTTTGAATTCATAGTTTTTCTCCCTGAAGAATTTTAATATACTATATGTCTATGTATTTAAAGCAAACTTACATTTTACTTTACTTCTAATTAATTTACACCTAAATTGTTAAAAATTGCACAAATATTTTATAAGATAATTATTATTAATTATAAGTTATTGATAATGCATTATAGAAATTTATATGCCTCATTGCAAAATTTAATGAAGATAGCAAATTCAACAGCAATTTTTTCATTTTCCTATGTAAATGCCATTGATAAATTAACATTTCCATTAATGAATTTTTAATTCTGATACAAAAGCTTGTGAACAAGTTAAGGACAAATTTTTATGTGCAGTTTATTTATTATTTTTTTATTTATTTATTTTTTAAGTATCCACTTTTATTAATATATAATAATTTGTTCATTTTTATTGTTTTAAAGAGAACATATCAAAATTTGATTTAGATTTCTACCTTTCAAGAAAAAAATGTATTATAAGCTAAATAGTTAATCAAATTTTTTCATGTAAATTCATAATGCCAAGTATCTTTTCTAAATTCATATTTTTTACTTATTTACTAATATAAATTTAAGAAAATATTTACATTTTTGAATGTATTTAAAAGAATTGTAACAGATATTTTTAAAATAAATAAATAAAATTTTATTTTCATTTATTTTAATTTCAATTATTAAATCATTTAATTATTAAAAGTTGTATTTTATTTTATGAAACCTTTTCAGGAATCTTACAACTAGCAGACAATGGGCTGCAGTGGAAAGATATAACTAGCTTTGAGAGAAATACTTTATTTTATACGATTTTATTCAAAAAAACTGTCGCACTTTAAAATGATATCTTTCACATAAACCAATTAAAAGCAAATTGAAGGAGATTTGAAGTGCATGAAAATTCTGTTTAATTCTGTCCTTCTTTGGGCGAAGTTTTAGTTAGACAAATATTTTTTTATTGGAAAAATTCAAATCTCCAGGGTGATACGAGGGACTTTCTGTTAGTAATACGCAAATTCTTTCATTTTTCTTTATGTTCTGTTATGTGCCAAAAAAAAAATGTATTTTCTAACACTCGTACTCTGGAATTTACTAATATACTTATAAGGTGTTCTATTTACACCTTTTTGCTACAACATCAGAAAAGTTGTAAACTATTAAATTATATTTTATATATTTCCAATTAAATTATTCTTAAGATTGAATTTTTAAATGACTCTAAAACTGTGATATACAGTGCAGTAAAAATAGTGCTAAATGAAGATTTCTGCAATTTTGTTCATTCCAGTAGGGCAAATTATTTCTACAACGTTATACTCCTCTATGAGATTTTCTGTATTTTATTCTATTAGTTATAGAGTGAAACTATATTATAAGTCGAATATGTTGGAGAGTAACCAATACTACATTTTTCAAATAATATTAGTCTGATTGTTACGTAACTAAGATTATAAAAAATTAAATACTATTGATCACAACAAGAGTTATAAGAACATCCTATCCATTATTACTATTTGAGTGAAACAACTAATTGCAATTATCGAGATGTATTTTTAAACTGATTCTGTTAATGTGCTTCTTTAGAGTTAACATTTGGGAAAGAATTATTTTCATAGAAATTTTATTGAATTATTAATAGAAACAAAGTACTTTTTATATTTCTCTAATACATTACAACATTTAAAAGATTTGCATTGATATATTTAAATTAGAGCTTATGTTTTTAAGAATTTGTGCTGATTTTTCTAGTTTAAATTAATTATAAATATTAGAATAAATATAAACCTAATATTTTTATGTACAAATTCCTATGATTTCTTCAGAGCAATATTTAATTTTGCAAGTGATGTTAATATTAATGTGTGAACTTAATTATCTAATACAAGCTATGAAGTGACAAAATTAAATTGAATATAATTAAATTATACATTAGTTATCTTATTAATGAAATATTTTTGTTTTAACAAAAATTGCAAATTTCAATATCTGACCAAATTTAGTGCCAAAAAATATGCTTAAATATTAGCCTTATTACTTTTATACTTATTTTCATAATATTGCAATATTAATATAACTTCAATGTTTTATTGTTTTAAGCAATTTGATTAAAACAAATTGAATATATGCATATTATAACTTATTTCTGTAAAATTTTGATTAATAATAAGGAATTTACATTTCCAGTAAAAGTAAAAAATTAATATAAAGTTATAACACACTTTCATCTTTTGGTTGCATCATAAAAAAATTCTGCATTTTATATTTTCAGAATAATTGATCCAGGCTAATATACTTCTGAGCGCTAAGGATGTAAATAGAATGTTTTATACAGTAGTTTCTCGTTTTCACAAACAGCTAATTTACGAATACTTACAATTTTATTAAATAGTGGCTGATCCCTCACATGATTCCACAAAAACAATTTTAATTCCCATTTATGAATTAATATTCTGAAAAATCTTTTTTCACTAATTTGTTTTTCTGCAACTTTTGTTTGCTTTTTTCTATGTTATCATTGAGAAACTTGAATTGACGTTTTCAGTTGAGAGTTGCAATTCTTTGAATTGTAGATAATAACTATCTCCTGATGTTGAAATCAATTTTATTTAGCAATTCAATGAGAATGTGGAATTTTCTGCCTAATCCAACTCTCTTACAAGTCATATATCATCAAAGCATTATCAATAATTTCATATCCAAATATTATAAAATATTTTTGCAAGTCATAATCACTGCTTGGAATTGCCATTTGAAATTAATCATTTAGATGTCACGCACATGTCAATGGGTGTTTTTGGAATGTTTTTATAAAAATGATACCGAAGTCATTTAAATAAGCAGGCTTTATGAAAGAAACAAATGTAACTGAAGACACCCTTTTACATGAAGACATCAAGGAAGACAATTTACGTTTCCAGAAGCTTTGACAAAGAAATCCACTCTATTCTAATTTTCATTTCTGTACTTTCTACATATGGATTATATGTAATTTGTAAGTAAAAAATCTTAGATGATTAAATGATAGAAAACAATGAATGAGATAGAAAAAGAACTTTCAGATATCAAACAAGCAGGTGAATTACAGGATAGAGATATTTTTGTTAAAAATAAAACGCTTTTTTGCATTTAAAAATATGGAAAATATTTTTAAAAATTTAATTTTAAAATAGAAAAAAATAAGATGTTGCCTAATTTTTACATCAATAAAATGAAAGAATTGTTAAATCTGAATTTTATTTTGCATGCTTCTTATACAGTATATAATATTTAATAGTACTTTTAAGAGAAAGAAGTTTGGAAAAAAACTGTTATAATCTAACTTTTTTCTATTTTTGAATTTAAGAACCATTTTACTGGTGTTCCTATAAATTTATAAAAATGACGGTTTATAATAGTACTAAAAATTAAAACAGTTGTCTTCTCAAGCACTAACTTACCACCAGCAATGCTCAACCAACCAATTTTCATGATAAAGTTTAAACATTCTTATGTATTCGCAGTTATTTTTTAAAAGAACATATCTTTTTAAATATATTGTTTTATATATTTATATTAACTTTTTTATCATTTTTCTCTTTGATAAAGATATAACATTGTTATGTTTTACACTATATTAATTAGTGTAGTTTCACTATTAAATGAACTATCATTGTTTCAGTTGAATTTCTGTTTGAAAATAAGGCAACATTCATAATCAGTATTCTCCTTAAAAAGACATAAAATGATAATTTATATTGAAATATTACATTTATTATACAATATGCTAAAAACTTAAAAATTATTTCAAGCTTTATTTTTTTTATCTATCCTGGGAAAAACAAATTTTGCTTACTATTAAAACTTATTTCTCTTGAACCATTTAACTCATTTTGATTTGACTGAAAAAGAAATTGCATATTCTTAAAACCTTTAAATTTTGCCTTGCGTAAAAAGTTATGGTAAACCTGTAAAAGCTAACTATGACAAGAACTTATAATTTGTATTTATAGTTTCTTCTGCAAATGAATGTGCTAAATCTGATATGCATGCAATTTAACCTTAAAAAATGTTCAATTTCATTATCAAAAAGGATTGTTAGCTATTAATGATGAAAATTTTTAACAACTTAAAAGAATTTTAGAAAAATGAACACTTTTTAAGCAAATACTACTTGAAGTTGATTAAAAAACTTCTGTATTTTTATATGCTCATAATATTGAATTTTGAATAAAAATGTATTAACAAGGAAATTATGGCTTTATTAAATCAATCAACCAATAACACACACATATCACATAAATAATAAAATACAAGTTAACAGAAATGTCAGTGCCTTGTAAATATTAGAATTCCTGCAACACAAGAATTTTGAATAATTGTGCAAAATTAATTTTGAAGAAGTAATTATAGACTTTAATTAAGAAAAATTAATTAAAAATGTTTGAAATCTTGATGAACAATTGAGCTTTTCAACAGTTCAAAAGTTGTAACAAATATAAAAACATTTTTTTTTAATTTCAAGAAAAGAAAACCTAATGCCCTTTACATAAATAAAAATGTGATCATTTATCAACGATTATAAAAAATTGCACATTATGTAGTACTAAGAACATGTAATCTATCTTAAAATAATAGAATATATGTAAATAATGTAACAATTTACTTGGTATTAATCCTAAATTAAAGAACCTAATAATTTTCAACATCAATAATACAAAGAAAATACATTAAATCAACTTTGTTTGCTCATTAAGGATGAAAGTCTATTTTCAAAATCATGAAAAAAGTTTGCCAACATGTGTCAAATTTGAAAAATTTAAATATTGAGAAATTCAATTTTTGTAACTGTTATGAATAAGAAAATAAACTCAACAAACATTTTAAAAAAACTATTAACTATAATTACAATTTAAGAATAAGTGCAAATATTGATGTGGTTGCCGTTGTGTGCCTGCTTGGGTGGCGTGGTGTAGGCTGCTCCACTTTTGCAACTGAATCATACTTAGGTGTGTAGTCGGACTTCTTCAGTACACATGTCATAGGTACCCGTTTGTAGTGTAGGCAACCATTCATACAAGGAAAGAACAAAGGGTAGATACAGAAAGTACATCCATGCTCGAACTGGAATTTGAACTCAGGACCTCCCTATCCACACTCAGGCATGCTGACCATTAGACAATTTGGATGGCAGTGTAATTATTAAATAAGGTTATTGAAAATGAAAGTAATAATAACTAAAATAAACATAAATCTCAAATTAATTTAATACACATCTAATTATAAAAAATTTAATTCCATACATAATATTACTAACTTATTTTTAATCTTTACAACATGAATTTAACGGACATAAAATTTTCTTGCTATTCATATAAAAAATATTTTATTAACTATATATAGTTAATAATAAATGTTAAAAATATTAAATTAAATTAAACAAAAAATAATCATTCATGCCATCAATTTCAAAATTATTTTAAATTAGTTTACAGCTAAAATAATTTTATTAATCATGAGAAAATGCTCAACTGAAAAATATTTAAATGTAATATTTAAAAATATAAAATTAAAGGGAAAAAATATTAAAGTATTCAAATAAAGTTAATTATTAGATATTTAACATTCACATTAATGACATTAAGTTGAATTTAGTTTGTCAATAGTGCATACAATGAATTTAATTATATTATACGGGATGTTTACAATTTCTGAAAATTAAATAGCACTAATTAAAATTTTAAAAATTAATATCTATCTTCATTTAAATTATCCAAAATGAAAGAGCAATAAATGAAATAATTGCAATCAATCCTATTATTTTGTTATAAACAAACTTTTATTGGCAAAAAAGCAATTAGATATCAGTTACATACAGTACTGTGTTAATTAGAAAACACAGTAAAAAGGTTGCAGTAAGTAAAATCAGTGGTTAACAATCATGAAATATAATCCTTTGTTTATTTTTTCTCAAAAAAGGAGATAATTTTTTCCAAGAAAACAAAAAGTAATTTTTGTTACATGTTTTTTTTAAAGTTGTGGATAATTTGTGAATAAAGGAAAATTATTTCTCTATTATTAACCAAGATAAATAATTCTTCTACCATATTTTGGTACTTCATAATAAATGTTACAAAAAGAAAACATTACTATCAAAATTGTTTTCAATAATGTTATATGCAAATCAATAACTTTTCAAAAAACAATCAATAGCGAAAATTGCATTCTGTAAAGCAGAGAAAAAACACATTCTTCAACAGAAAAAAGAATCATTTGATATAAATGCACATTATATGAAATATATTATAATGCACATAAGGCATTTTAAAGCACACATTAAAGAAATGTAGTCATAAACCACAAACATCATTAAAAATGAATAACATGATAAGGTCATTTACCATAATCATAAATTTTGAAATGAGATCAACAAATTATAAGCTATAATATTCAACAACTATATGATGAATAAATACCAAAGCATATCTTTGTACAGCATAAATATATTACATATTAAATATTATACAGCATAAATAACATACATCAGCATCACAAAAGTAAAATTAAGACAAAAAACGTAACCCGAAATCAGGATCTTTCCAGTTTTTACCAAGTAATTCATTAATGTTAGGAATTTTTAACTCTTCAGGTACAAATTGTGGTGTATATTTGCATTCTTCATCATTTTTTACCAATTCTTCATATTCAGAAGAAATATTATTTATTTCTTCATAAATATTTTTTGAATTTTGCAAAACTTTATCAGTAAGATAATCAAAGGTTTCAGCCCAGTTATCTCTATAGCAAGCAAGAGCAGCAATTGAGCCAGATGTTAAACAACCATCTATGTACAAAGGTAACGATTTTTTGTTAAGTGTATTAAGTTTTAATAAGTCAGCTGTATTTGTTGTTTGATTAGAATCTGCAACATTGGTTCTATTGATTGGTAATGAAGTTACATCAATTTCTCTTAAACTATCCCATAAAGGTTTATCAGACAAATTATAATTGCATTTTTTTTCACTGAGTGATATGGAATGATCATCATTTTTAAGACATTTATTAGGAGATACATCTGTTTTATCAATGCCTTTATCTGCCATATGAGATATTGTTTGAATATTTTTTTCTGTGTTATTAGATTCAATAACTGGCTTAGAAATTTCATGAAGTAGAGTATTTGGTTGCATGGATGTATTTGAAGGAAATTCTGTATTGATTTCAACAGAAATGTTCTTATGTTTTAATCTTTCAAGTGATTTATTTATGATTTGATCTTTTAGTGATTTTGGAGTTCTTTTATTGGATTTTTTATTTATATTTGGCAACATAGTAATATTGTTTTTACAGTCTTTTTCCCTCGTTTTCGTATTTTGCTTGATTTTTTTCTTTGGCTTAAATTTGTAATTTGGATATTCTTGAGAATGAAGAAAACGAAGTCGCTCTGCTTCTTCAACAAATGGCTTCCTTTCAGCAGAAGATAAACGTTTCCATACCAGTCCCAACATTTTACTGACTTCGGCATTATGTAAATTTGGTTGCTTCTCCATTAACTTTCGCCGTTCGATTTGACTCCAGACCATAAAAGGATTCATAGGTCGTTTAATATGTTTAACCAATTTCTTACATTTAGTTGCATCACTATACGGTGTCAATGAAGCATTACTTACATTTAAGGATCCAAGCAATAGCGACGAAGACACATCATCGCTTTCACCACTATCCTTCATTGATTCCATTAAGGTAGTAAATCAAACTGAGAAACTTTTGATCGCAGAATTGTTAGAATTCAAACACGAGTCTCATTTTGATCATATCACACTAGCTTTCTTTAATTTTATATGTCTCAATGTCATTCCTCAAAAAAGATACTTTATTAATAGAAGTATCAAAACTTTTCTCAGTAATTTAAGAGATGCATTATTTTGTTGAAGGTCAGATCAGGTAAACAATAACACAGTTGAACGGGTTACTGGAATTTCATTTGCCAAACAAACATTAACGCTACAGCCAACTTCAACATAATTTTGAACCATAGTCTTAAGAACGGAGTCAACAGCACAGTTGGCACAGTCCTATCCACCCAGGCGGAAAACTGATAGAGCTATCATCCTGCTTATATATATAAAAAAAAAAAAAAAAATGACGGTGAGTCGATGATTTAGAGTTAATATTGAAATGAGAAATCATCTTCCTTAAAATATTTGGCACTGATGTATCTGTTATTCCATTTTCCGTAAATAAGTCAAGCAACCACAAGCTGCAAGGATGCAACTATCTGCTGCGAACCGAACCCCAATTACTACTTTCGGTCAACGAATGTTAAAATTAGATCATGTACTCAGAAGAAAATTTAACAGGTCTTTCATCATCACTTCTGTATCACAATCTATTATCGGTAGAGCTAGGAGTGGAGAGGGCATATCCTATCAAATGCATTAGGTCCGATTGAAGCCATTTCCGCCATCTTGGTTGGAGCATCAAATGCTGATAGGGAAGAACGCGTCGAGTGATTCATAAACTACGCATGCGCAAGAAAAGCACAATTTGCGCATGCACCAATATTTCGATAAATATAGCAAAGAATAACTTCAAATTAATTAAAAGATATTTTTTTCATAAAGAAAACAATTTGTACAGAATAGATTTTTTTGTGTGAAATAAAATGTACAATTTGTAATGAATATGTAATTTTTTATAAGCTGAGAAGAGTTATTTAATTACATAAATTTCTTTTAAAAATTAGAAATAAATATTTTTGTCATACATATTACTCATCTATATAATTTAGTGCATTTAAAGAAAAAATGACTATAAGTAGAGAAGGCTTTGAATATTAATCACTAAATGTAATTCTTTTACACACCTTTTTCACTAAAATGTTAATTTGAATTAAATCTCTTGTATAGAGTGAAATTAAAAATAAACACAGTATGCTTCAATATTTTATTGAATACAAGACATTTCTTGATTTATAAAAGGAGGTTAACATATTATAGACCTTAAAAAAAAAAAAAGAATTACTTTAGTATATATAATTATAGAGTACACATTATTTAAAGTATTTTTAAAATAATGCTTAACATAGATAACAAAATACTTAATTACAGCTTTAATTAGTAAGATGTCATGATTATTCAGAGGATCATGATGAAATTTATGAAGTTTCAATTGAGTAAATACATTTTCAATATTCAAAGCAGATAAAACATTCAATTCACATTGAAGGCTTATTTTTCTGACATTTTTCACAAGCTGGGAAATAAATTATAAAACATACATGTCATTCATCTATATAATTTAGTACCATTAAAAAATGTGATTGTTAGTAGAGGAAGGTTTTGAATGTAAAAAACCTCCAAATGTAATTTTATTGCACTCTTTTCACTAAATGTTAATAATTTTTAATTAAATTTCTCTTATAGAGAGTGAAATTGAAAATAATCATAGAATGCTTGAAAATTATTTTATCAAATACAAAGATCTATTGATTATTTAGAAAAGGAAGCTAATATATTAAAGCATTTTTACAATAATGCTTAATTACAATTTAATTAGTTGGATGAAATAAATATCCACAGGATCATGATCAAATTGATGAAGTTTCACAATTGAGGAAATATTTTTCAATATTCACAGCAGATAAAACATCAATTCACGTTGAACGTTTATTTTTCTGACATTTCTTACAAGCTGGGAAATAAGTTATAAAATTATTATTAATTACATAAATTTCTTTCAAGATTAGAAATTTTATTTTTGTCATACATGTCACTCATCTATAACATTTTAGAGCATTTTTAAAAACAATGTAAGTAGAAGAAAGTTTTGAATGTGTGTAATAAACCTCCAAATGTAAATTTTTTTACACACTGTTTTCACTAAATGAATTTTACTAAATTAATTTCACTAATAATTTCACTAAAATCACTAAATTAATTTTTAATTAAATTTCTCTTATAGAATGAAATTAAAAATAAACAAAGTATGCTTGAATATTATTTTATCAAATACAAAAAATCTATTGATTATTTAGAAAAGGAAGCTAATATATTACTGACCTTTAAAAAGAATTGCTTTTGTATATAATTGTCTTACAGAGTTCATATTATTTAAAGTATTTTTACAATAATGCTTAATACGGATAACAAAATAATGCTTGATTACAGCTCTAATTAGTTGGATGACATGATTATCCAGAGGATCATGATCAAATTGATGTAGCTTCAATTGAGAAAATATATTTTCAATATTTAATGCAGATAAAGCATCCAATTCACATTGAATGTTTATCTTTCTGACATTTTTAATTTTGAAAATGAGTGTAACATATTTCTTCTAAATACAGATTCACACACTTTACAAATCTTGTAAACATCATCTGATGGGTATATCAATTTACCCTGTGATTTGAAGGAAATCAAGGACAAATTATAGGGAGTAACTGCTTGTAATACATTTAAACATACTTCACATTTAATAAGTTGCTTTAATTTTTTTACTACAAATCCAGCAATATAATAAATTATATCACAAGAAAATTCATTAAGTAAATCTAGTTTAAAAAATATATCTTGCTCTTCTATCATCAAATCAGAACTTCTATTTAAGGTTGTTAATGAATGTACAATATTATTTTGAGAGGTTGACATATTGATAACATTAATAGGTGAATTGTGACTAGGTACACTTAAAATACTGATTTCAGTTAAAGGAATACAATTACCAGAAGATGCAGGTTTCAATTCTGCATTCACAAGCAATTTTTTATAAGCTGCTTTGAATTGGCGAGCTGTTGGATTGTTGTTGCTGCCACCATGAAATCTTATTGATGAAAAGAAAAGTTCTAAATGATCTTGGCTGACCTTGTAAAATGGAAAGTAAAATAATGGAGGATTTGTAGGACAAATTAATGATTCTGCTATATGCAATACACTCTGAATGCATACTTTTAAATTCAAATTAAGAAAATAATGTAACTTAAATATCAAAAATTAAGAAATAAATTTAGCACTTATGTTATTGCATACAAAATAAGCGCTTTTCTTATCCAACTAATATGGCCGCTCGGTTACAGTTGATACTTCATCGAAAGGGGGAAATTTCCCCTATCGGTGCAGATTTTTTGCACCATTTCGGACTTTTAGTGGACATTAAAAAGGGTGTTTTGACTATTCCATTAACCACATTACAAACAAAAGGAACATTATTTGCCGAAAATTCTTCTTCGGTAAAAGTAATTGTTCAGAACAATAAATTTCCTAAATTGCTGGTGGAATTTTAAGCAATTATTGGAGATTTTATCACCCCAACCAAAATTATTCATGGAGTCGAACAATGGATCCAAGCGATTGGATAACCCGTTTTTTTCGAAGCCGTTACGACTGCCAGCAAATAAGCTAAAGCTTCAAAGCAAGAATTTCAATTTCTCGTGTCTTCTGCAGAAGACACGAGAAACTCCATGGAATCTGCCGACCATTCAAAAGCTGATGGACGAGTCCACTAAGCTGGTGCTATAGAAAACTGAGAACTAGTGACCTTGTGTGATTTCTGCCTGCATAATAGTGTCACTGTTCCCAACAAATACCCGTGTTCCATATTCAAAACTGCTTTCAGGTTTTGCAGGGAAAATCAATATTTTCCACATTGGACCAAACCAAAGCATAATATCAGATTCCAGTACGCAAGGAAAAGATGGTCAAAAACCATCTTTCTTGCGTACTAGAGACTTCGTTTGGACTTTTTGAATTTTTATTTATGCCTTTCTTTCCGAAAGCCCGCTACAATATTTCAGTGCTTAATCCATCAAATGTTGGAAAAATTTGAATTTTGTGTACCTTATTTTGACGATTTTTTAGTGGCTTCATAAAACAAAAATGAACACTTGATGTATTTAAAAAAGTTTTCTGACGTTTCTCTGAATATTGTTTAATTCTAAATGTCAAAAAATGTGGATTAATACAATCATCTGCACAATTTCTAGGACCTCTTTTCTCTTGCAGATGAAAACGCTCCACTCGCAAACAAAATTAAAGTGTTTGTAAACTTTCCACAACCAAGGAAAATAAAAAGGATGAAAGAGCTTCGTCATCTTCTTGCATTCATTTTTCAATCGATTTAATCCAAGAGTTTCCACATACAAGCTATTTTAAATTAATATCTTCAAAACACTAAAAGAAATAACAAAAGCATGATAAATTGTTCTGATAAAGTTATAACGGCATTTAAAAAATGCGAAAATGACTTGGCTGAGGTAACTCTGCCTTACTATCCAGTTTTGAATGTATCCTTGGTGGTCGTGGTAGACGCTTCGTACACAGCAGTGGGAGCTTCCCTGAACGAATAAATCGATAAAGAGTGGCAGCCACTTGGTTTTCAATAGAAAAAGCGTTCATCATCTCAACGTAATTACAGTGGATATGATAGAGAGATAGAGTGTTATTGGCTGCATACAAGGCTGTTATATATTTTAAGCATATGGTAGCCATTCATTATCTTTACCGACCACAAGCCACTTACAGTTGCTTTTAAGCAAAAAGTGGACAAGTGTTCCCTAAGACAGTTGGGTCATTTGGATTATATTAGACAGTTTACACACAACGAATATTCAACATGTGAAAGGAACTGACGATATGGTTGCTGATGCACTTTCTTGGATAAGCATTGAAACCACTGAAACGCCGTCTTGCATTGACTTCCAGAAAATAGCTATTATTTAGAAAAATGACGAAGAGCTGTCCGAAATTTTATCACATCCAGACAAAACTGCTGTAGTGTTTCAATTTTTTCCAATGGGAGATCCGAGCATTAAACTGTTTAGTGATAGAGATTTCAATAGAATTCGACGATTTGTACCTGAAGAAGATAGAAAAAAATATTTTTCAATCTGCATTCTATTTCCCACCCTGGAATTAAAGCTACATTGTGGAGTAGCAATATGTATGACCTGGAATGAAAGAGGATGTTAGAGCATGGGCACAACAATGTGTACCCTTCAGCGTTCAAAAAACACATGTCACACACAAAGCAAGCTGGGACCATTTATTTCACCAAAAGCTATATTCTAGCACGTGCACATGGTTATTGTAGGATGTTTTCCTCCTTTAAGAGTCGCTACTGTTTTACATCTGTCGACCTTTTTTCATAGTTGTTACCCACTTGTGGTTATATCAGCAAGATCTGCTCCATCTACTTTCTATGTCGGATGTATTTCCAGGTTTGGACGTTCCCTATGAATCCCAACAGATCAGGTCGTACAGCTTGAAGCCTCATTGTTTGGAGCTCTTACTAAATTTCTTTGTACATCCCGGCTTCGAACAAGCCTCTGCCACCCAGCTGAAAATGGACTGGTAGAGAGACTTTACAGACAGCTTGAGGCAGCTAGCAGGGCTCGCAGTACAGATCGCGATTCTCCCTACTATCCTTCTAGGCTTCAGGATGACATTGAAAGAAAAATTGCAATCAACATCAGCAGAAATTCCGTATGGAACTCCAATCCAATTAGCTGGTGAATTTTTAAGGCCTTCACCTGATATTGCTGATCTTGTTACTTTAGTAGGAAAGCTTAAGGAGAATAGGCAGGACTTTTTACCACTGATTCCTGAACAACAGAGGAACACCAATCTGTACTCGTAAGTTTAAATCTGTCAACATGCAGTCACGTATTCTTGAGAAATAACAGCATTAAAAAGGTCTTATGAAGACACGTTTCAAAGTTAGCTGTAAAACACATTTGAAATAAGCCTGTGACGTAGTGATAAAGTTTTTAAGCTGCTTCCCAGCAAACACAAACTCCCGGCAAAAATCCGGGCTTCTGCTGACCAAGACGGTTTTCTGTTGGCCAGGACAAGCCCCACTTGGTTGTTTGATGGCCCAGCTCGGGCCATTATGGCCACGGATGAGTGCTGGCCAAAATAAACCGAGCTGGTACTGGATGATAAGTAGTGGGCCAACAGATTCTGACTATTGTTGGCCCTGAAGCTGTTGGCCAGCAACATTAAGAATATTAGTTTTAGCCCTATTTTTTATTTCATCGACAAAGACTATTTTTTCCAAATAGCAGTTTTTTGTGATATTAATTAATTTTCAGATAACTTCTTACTTTTAAGCCCTTTAAAAACGATATTTCAGAAAGAAATCTATTTTTCACATTTATTGTGTTTACCGCGTGATAGTATGACGTCAGCTAGTGCGAAGTGCTTGTGTCAGCGTCAGTCATTAATGTGAAGTGGCGGATTATTCGATATTGAGTCTGTGAGCCAAGAGAAAATTAAGATAAATATGCATTTATTGTTGTTGTTTTTAATCAGGATAGAATTGTTATTTATGAGGTAAAAATGATATATGCATTTTACGTTGAAATATTATTTAATTACTTGTTAAGAAAATTTCACAAACTATTGATAACATGACAACAGCCGACCGCCCTGTCTAATAGGTCAGATTACCTAATTGGACATAGGAAAGTCCAGGGTTCGAATCCCGATTCCGGCATGGATGTAATTTCTATGTCTATATATCCTGTTTTTGACATTTCTGTGTATAAATGAGGTGTGAATGGTTGCCTACCCTATAAACGGGTCCCTTTGGTATGTGTGTACTAAAGCAGTCGGACTCCACACCAAACATGGTTTAGTATGAAAAAGTAGAACAGCGCACCCATATTGTCAACCTAGCTGGTACAAGACAAAAAAAAAAAGGAAAAGAAAAAAAAAACATGACAATAAGATAAAGACATTGGAAAATGTTAGCCATTGTATGTTTTAGAATAATTTCATTACCATGTTATATAGGAATAGAAAAATACATCAGAAGCATTTTTTTATTCCATATATTAGTTATATTTAATCAATTAATATAATAAATTTTTTAATGCTCAATTTTTTTAATCGAATTCGATTGCTACAAGGCTTAAACTTATTTATTAAATTTTTTTTTTGTGTGTGTGTTACGTAGAAAGTTTATAAAATAAATGACAGTCCAAAAATATTCTATTTGAAAGAGCTTGGATGTTTATTTTCAATACATTAATATAGGATCTTGTAGCATTTATGATGAAAAAGTTTATTGCGAATTCTATATAAACTTTAATTCTTTTATTTTTAAAATGCTTTCTTATTTACTATTATTCTTAAGTCAATTTTTACTGACAGAAATATTTTGTCTTACAAGGATTCATTGTTTTAAATTTTGTATTATCCTCAAGCATCTGTTTTAAGGAATGAAAAATTTTACAGTGTATAAGCATTACAAAATATTTAATTGACTTTATAACATGGTTTTTTATGTATAACCCTGTCAACCATTAAAATCATTGTGGATTTCTTAACGAAATATTTTTGTATCTAAAACTCCAAAACTGTATAAACTTGAAAATATAATACTAAAAATAGTAAATTTTAACATTTCTATAGGAATCGGACAGATTATTTGCTACAAATTAAAAAAAAAATCTATAATTCTATGGTTAGAAAATTAATATTAAAGTATATGAAAAAATTTTCATATGGAACAATTCAATGCAATTATTTAAATTACTGTTATATAATATGTTAACTATTTCCATGTGAAGAATGCCGTCACATATAGCAGCTTAATAGCTACTCTTGTGTTACATATTTTATTATATTTAAACTCAAATTTTATGTTTTTATTTATGACTAAAAAATTGAAGTATGAATTAACAATAGTTTCAAACAATTTGTTTCAATGAAAATGTAAGTTAACTAAAGTATTTGTCCCTTTACATTTTGGAGAAAGTGATTAAATTTTCAAACATTTGACGATATTTTTTTCAATTTGATCACTTGATTATTTTAAAGTGATGTAAATGATTTTATTCTTTTAGTAAATGGTCGACAGGGTAATGGATAAATGATATATTTAATCTTATAATATACACATAAACATACAATTAAAACATATTTTTTTTCTCTTACCCATTTACAAAGTCTGATTATGAGAACAATAACGATTATTAGTGTAACGAATTCAAATTCATCGAATAACACGACTGAAAATAAAATATATTGAATATTTAAAATAATTAAATTTTAAAAATAAATATCTTCAATGATTTTTATATTAAAAAACATAAGTCTATAATTAAAATTTAAACAAACAATAAAATAATTCAAAAAATGATAATAAAATATTTTTCATATAAATTATTTAATAAAAAACAAAAAATTTAATTCCTAAATTTTTTTCAGCATAAAATTCTGCATAAACAATTAATTCTTCATACCATTTCAATTTCTTAATTAATTTTAATGTATTCATTAAAAAGATTTAGATAAATTTATGATTAGAAAATGAGAAAAGCCTTAACAGGAAAACAGAATTCATTTTTTTTGTATAAATCAAAATTCATAACTTTAAGACGCGAATAATATCGAATTTCAGATCAATATTGCAAAGAGTTAAAAGTGATTAATTTTAAATTTTATGTGCATAAAATTTGAAACTAATCATTATTAAGCTTAAGAATTTTCTTTCAAATATACATAAATAAATTATCTTCAAAAAAGTTAATCATTACTTCAAACATTTTATATTTTCTATGATTATTTTTCATGGATATTAATAATCCTTAATAATTAGTAATACTTTTGGTATGGAAAAATTATAATGTGTTAGCGCATAAGTGAGAGTTAATAAGATTATATACAATGGATATATATATATATATACGATTCTCGATTGGGAAATTTCCGTTCATATTCTTCGTTATGTATGTTTGCTTTACTGCATTAAAATAATTAAAAAAGAGAGACACTGGTTCGTCATACATAATAATTATAATATAACCTTTACTATCTCTAACCGATAAAACAATAGTAAATAAATAAAAGAATAGTAACTGGAGAAATAATGTGAAATGCAAGAGATGTGCAACAAACGGAACTTTTTTTTTCCAATGGCAGATTGTTGACAGTTACAACTACAACAGAGTCAATTCATCTATTGTTCCCTGATACCAAGGAACCGGCCAGACACAGCGATCTCTCAGCCGGTCGAGGAGTTTTCCCGGGTGCATCACAGGGGGTTGGTCACCATCGTACTCTCACACATATCATAAGAATCCGTTTATAGGACAGGTATCATTCATACTTCATTCACACACACAAAGAAAGGACAAAGACAGGATAGAGAAAGTGCATCCATGCCTGAACCAGGTTTTGAACCCAGGACCTCCCCATCCGTAGTCAGGCACGCTGACCACTAGACAAGTTGGTCGGCGCAACAGACAGAACTAGTGACTCAAAAATAATTCTATTCAACTCTAATTGCTCTAGTTCAGGGATAGCGAATCAATGACCCGCGTGCCACAAGTGGCACGTTTGAAAAATTTTTGATAGCACGCACAAAAGATATTTTCTTTTTTTACAAATTATCTTTTTTGATAGAAATGAATTAAAAATTACTATTCTGCTCTTAATTTATAGTTTATGATATAAATTCGTAGTGCTGAATACCTATCTTAGTATGTTAACAAGAGCCGTCAAATTATACATTTTATTAAAGTATTGCATGAATTTTCTCGAAGTATATAAAGATGCGCATTAGATAAAAATTTTTGCGTATGCAGTTTCGCCTTCTAATGTTATTGCATGTTGTTGCCGTTGCAGCGCTCGAATCAGACTACAGACTGCATTAGTCATTTTTAGTAAGCCGTCGTCTTTGAAACTTTAGTTACTTGTTAAAATATATAACCATTTATTGTAAATAGACATAGTTATTTTTAGGTAAATATTTTTACATCTTATTTCTTATTTTATATTCTACATTCATTTGCAAGAACATATCGTGTCACGACTGAAGTTTTAACTTGTAACAATCTTAAGATATTAAAATTTACTAAACTTATAATTTATTTTGCTTACTTTTGAAAACAATAAAATATTTTAATAATATGAGAAATTATTTTGTCATTAAATCAGTGTATAATACAGAAATAATTATTAAAATAAACTTGAATTAATATATTATTTATTTTCTTGTGTTGGTAATATTTTTAGTATTTTAATATGTGACGAAATATGTTCTTGCAAACGAATGCAGAATAAATAATTCAAAATATTATTAACAATATTCTCGAAATATTTATTTAAAAGTTTTTATTATGGCTAGTTCCATGAAGAAATCGAAATTATCCGAAAAATGTAGTAGAAGAAAATTTCAAGCTTGGTGGACCGATAGATGCGTCATGATTGAAAAGGACCGTAAAGCAAGACACGTCATGATTGAAAAGGACCGTAAAGCAGGATACGTCATGATTGAAAAGGACCGTAAAGCAAGATACGTCATGATTGAAAAGGACCGTAAAGCAAGATACGTCATGATTGAAAAGGACCGTAAAGCAAGATACGTCAGGATTGAAAAGGACCGTTTCTTGACTCACGGCTTGTGACGTGGTTGCCCGATCCATTACGGCAATGCGGATAATATGCCTGTCTTCTCGGCTGCTAGTGACAGGTGGCCGTTGAGATCCCGCATGGCGTTCCGTATTACCGTCCTGAACCCATCGATTCCATATTCTGCTAACAGTCATTAGATCTCAACCGATGCGAACAAAAAAATGTGATAAGATAAACCGCAATCAAGGTACGCTACAATTCGACCTTTATCAAAGTCAGAAACGTGCTGGTACGCATTTCTCCTTCTTACACGAGGCATCACAACCAACTTTTCACCAGGCAACAACGTTCAAATGCAATTTGTGTATGAGGAACCGGCTGAACAATTTCCACATTTAAACACAATGCAGGTGTCGCTACTGGAGCCTGCTTTGTCTGAATGCGCTGAAAAGCTAATCATTTGCATATCACAGCACCTTCTTCCTTTCGTATACATTTCACGTCTGTAGCATGTCGCCTTCTTGGTGTAGCAATTTTAATGGCCAGTAGTGTACTAAAATTTCATAACAGAATGATTAAACAAGAAACTTTGGCTAAATTTCTCGTGAAAGAGAACATTGAATGGACATTTATTCCTCCTAGAGCCCGAAATTTCGGTGTCTTCTAAGAAACGGAAGTAAATTCTATCAAATATTATTTAAACATGTTATAAGCAACTTTAATTTTACATACGAGGAAATTTTGACCTTGTTATTTAAGGTTGAGGCGATGCTGAACTAATGTCCTTTGACCCTTCTCACTTCAGATACAGAGGATTATTTAAGCATTTTAACTCCCTTATATTTTATAATAGGAATACCTCTTACTTTAATTGTAGAACTTACCTAATTAAATATTTGTGAAAACTTAGGGCGAAGAACTATGAGGGCAGTATAAAAGATTTGGAAAAATTGGTATTAATAAGTGTAAATTATTAAATTGGTGTAAATTATTAAAGTACCTAACAACAATGGACTAATTGGACGTTTTCTAAATAAAGTATAATAGCATGAAGTATTTCAACTCATAAATAATATCATTTAATCTCGATCATGACCTACTCAATGTTTAATTTAAAAGTTTGTTTTTATTATAGGAAATGTTTCCTCTTAATTTTACTTTCAGAAATTTGAACTGAAAATGATGATATAGAAATTTGAACTGAAAATCATGCAAATTTGCCGAATTTACAATAATTCTTTAATGCCGCATTTGCCCCGAGTTTCTCACGGGCAAAAGTTATTGGTAAATTTTCACCATGTTCATGTCCCACATGAGTGATCTCACATTATGTTAGTTCTAAAGCCCTTCTAAGATACGTTCTAGTAAAAATAAATAACCTAAATTTATTATCTTTATACTTATTTGCTACATTTGGCACCACTTTGCAACATTTTTCTTAAATTAAAAAATAGCTTTATTTTAATGAACAAAAATTGATTTTCTTATAAAAAAAAATCGATCATCGATTAATATTTTTTTTAAATTTGTGATTTAAAAGGTTAAAGAATAGAATTCCATTTACGTTCATAAATTTAGCATTTAAAGTGCAGTTGTATTTTTTCTTTTCTATTTAAATTTATATCTTTCGTATATATATATATATATATATATATATATATATATATATATATATATATATATATATATATATATATATATATATATATATATATATATATATATATATATATATATATATATATATATATATATATATATATATATATATATATATTTATATTTTTTTTATATATATATATATATATATATATATATAACATTTGCCTTTTATGTTTTATTTTTTTTATCACAAGTGTAAAATAATTGCACTCTTTTTTAAAAATCAAAAGTTTTTAATGGCTGCTACTTTAAACTACATGCAAAATTATGAAAAATTAATGGCAAATTGGTCTTTCAATCCATAATTTGATTAAAACAAATGCTTTTATTGTCAGTGTCAAACAGTATTTCTAGTTTATTTTGAATGTTTATTATTTATCAATTTTAATCCCATAGATTCTATCTTATTTAAACATGTCTGTATTTATCAACCTTAATTAAATTTCATTTAGTAGAAAGACATTAACAATTTGAGTGTCATAATGTCGATGTAAGATTATTTAAGAATATACAAACTAAAACATGTATTTAATGAAAATACGATGATAAATGAGTGAATCAAACTTAATAATGGCAACGACTCTTAGAATAAGTAGTTTGTGACGTCATTTATGGCTGTTGTTATATTGAGTCGACATGATAAATCTAAATATTGTCAACTAAGATCTTAAAATGTATTGAACTGAATTTTAAAGTTAAAATAAGTTCGGAGTATATATATATTTTATTGGTCATTGGATTGCCTAACTATTATCATGAAGTTATAATTATATTTAACGTATTTGAACGAAGAAAATATTAATTTCGGGTGCGGTATGTCTCATATTCTGGATCAGTAGGGCAGAACTGTGTTGACAATTGACACTATATTTTATTACTAATAGTACTCAGATACATATAATAACAGTGAATGATAGTTTGTCACTTCATTAAAAACAATTTTAATAATTGTGGTTGATTGCTAGAAACTCTTAATTGGAAGACGATACATAAATGTTAGTTTTTCTTAAGCATTAATTTTGAAGCATAGATTTATTCCTATATATTTTTACATCACTTATTTTATTTAATAAAAGTAAATGTTTCGTTTCTGAAAGAATGTTATTTCATATATTAAATTAATATTATGTTATTTTTAGACTAATATTTTAATCTTCATTTTTTTAATTTTATTTGCTTACACACCAACTGAAATTTTCGTTATGATGTATGTATTTGTATAATTCAAAAATTATTACAGCGTAGTAAATTTTAAGGGATTTATTTTTGAATTTTAAATATTTTAATGGTTTTATTTTTTTTAGCTATATAGTTATGAAAAAATTTTTGAAAGCTTTTATTCAGATTTTGAATCCATGGTAATACATTTGCTCCAGTTGAAAATAATTGATAATAGAGCAGTTTGAAAATTTATCCTAGTTTCTGACGAAATCTTTGTATTTGTAAAATGAAAATTGTTAAAAGTTATTTTCTAGTTTTTTAAAATTGTAAATCCAGCTATGCTAGTGGTAGATAAAATGTGTGGTGATTATTTAAGATTTTAATTTATAAATATATTTTGTAGTGTATATATGTTTAAGTATTTGCACATATACATAGAAAAAAGTCAAGTATATAGGGCAATTTATCGTTAGGGCACATTATTTGAAAGAAACTAATTTTTTTGTGTTATTCATTATTTTTTGCTATCTGGTTTGTTTCTTGGGGGGAAAATATAATTGCTATATTTTATTTAACATATATTACAAAATTTGGTTATTGATATACTAATACATATATAACTACTCAATGTATTAATGATTATATTTTCCTTTTAAATTTTGTCACCTGTTACATTTTTTTTCCAAAATAAATTTTTTTTGTGATTTTTCTATTTGTTTTTATGAAATTTCTTTTCATTCACACCCTCTTGTGTCAGGTGCTATTTTAATAAATATTTTATTCTATTTGATTAATTAATATTATCACTATTGTTTTTGTTGAATGCATGTTTAATGTAGTCAATTGCTGAATGTCCTGATATATTTATATTGAGGTTCTTGAAAGATGTTAGCTGCTTTTGAAGAATTTAATGATTTTGTGAATAAATTACCTAACTAAGCAAATTTTATTTATAATTATTTTCAAAAAAATATGCTTACATATTTTTGCATTTTTTTCTTTTCAGATTACTTTTTTTGGATATGAAATCTTTAGTGACAAACATTTTTAGTTGACCTGATCAATTTTTATTAGTAAGGTATGAATAATATGTTTTATAGTAATTTATTATCTAAGTATGTATCAATGTATCATTTACAATGTTAGACTTTTCTTTGTAAAGGAGTAATATACTAATTTTTAAGTTTTTACTTTTCAAATAGGAAAATAATTAAAATTCTGTTATAGTGTCAAAAAATATATATTCTATATTTTTAACTCTTCTGTGTTTTTGAAAATAACTTTGTATTGCAGTTAAAATTTGATGAAAATTGACACACCTTTAATTTTTATGACAAATTGTTATTTTAAATATAGATAGATGATATCAGTAGTTTTGACTGTTGATATATTATCTGCATTCATTTAATTGTTTTTGGTGAATTGTAATTTTAAATATGGGTATGGTATCAACAGTAACAATTATTGATATCTGTTCTGCGTTTAAAACTTGTCGTAAAAAATAATTTTATTAAAAATTTATCCAACAATATTATATTGTAAAATATATATATATATAGCTATTGTTAATAGTGCTTATTCAAATTAGTTCATAATTATTATTATTATTAATGTTTATAGTAATTTATCATGGTGTTAAAATTAAGTGAATATTTCATTTAAATAGTTCCAGAAAAACTGTATTGCCATGTATTATTTATATTAAAATTGCATAAGAAATAATTATACCACTAAAAAGCCATAAATAAGATTCTAAAATTTCTGTCCTACTCCAATTACTCTATTTTTTTTTTTCAGAAAAACGGTGTGTGTCTTTTCTTTATGATTACAGTTTTTGAAATAGATAAAATATATAAAATTAATGCCTGTATTTTTGAAATAGATAAAATATATAAAATTAATGCCTGTATTTTTGAAATAGATAAAATATATAAAATTAATGCCTGTATTTTTGAAATAGATAAAATATATAAAATTAATGCCTGTATTTTTGAAATAGATAAAATTAATGCCTGTATGATGTTCCTTAAGAAAGTTAATTGTCTGGAAAACAAAAGTAAAATAATTTAATTGTTAAAATGTTGAGTATTTCTTTTGAAAAATATTGATGTAATTTATTTACTCTGATGTATACATAAATATTTTCTTACATTTTCCAGTTATTTGCACCTTTGTACTTGGGAATTAATTTTCCTTTTAATAATTGTATATTAAAAAAATTAATAAAACCATCTATAAATGCTTAACCTAATAACTGAATATTCAACATTCAGTAGTCATACATTGACATTGAGTTGAAATATTTTTAGTGCTTTGAAATAACTCTAAGTTGTAAATCATGATTGAATTAGCTCTCATTGTCATTCTGGTATAGTTACACTTTGATTTAAAATTTTTGTAAATAAACACTAATTTTTCTTAAATGATATCTGGTTTAAAGTGTGTTACATCTTATTTTTTCACAGCATTATTGTGCATTAAATTAATATGATGTTCTAACTTATATCAAACCTAACTTATGCTCTCTCTATGTATATGTATATCACTTAAAACCAAAACATTGAGCAGCATTTTGACTAAAAGTTGTGTTCCTATTATAAATAAAATTATTCTGGTTAAATTTTTAAAATTAAAATCTTCGAATTCTTAAAGTTCAATTTTAAAGAAATGAAAAAGTTTTAGATTATGTCATTTTTCAAAATTCTTAAATTTAGTTGTATAATTTTGAATTATAGATATGGAGGATTTTATTGATAAATGATATATAGTAAAGATTTTTCATGATGTAAATTGTCAAAATAATTGCTTTTACATATTTAATAAACTTTAAAAAAATATTTGTTTCTTTATAATCAACCTTTAAAATTTTCCATATTAATGTATTTTATTCTCTGTACTTAATATTTTTAAACAAATTTTTCATTATAATTGATATTTTACTTATTTTTTATATTTTGTAGATAAGATTTCCAATGACAATGGAAGAAACAAAGATAATCTATCATATCGATGATGAAGATACACCATATTTAGTTAAATTATCTGTGCCTCCAGATCGTGTAACACTGGGTGATTTCAAAAATGTTCTGAACAGACCAAACTACAAATTCTTTTTCAAATCAATGGATGATGACTTTGGGTAAATGAGTATTTTATGATGTACTTAAATTTTAAAATAGGAAATTTCTAATAGCAAATATAAGAGTTGGATTCACAGTGATACCTAATGTTTATAGTAATTTATCATGGTGTTAAAATTAAGTGAATATTTCATTTAAATAGTTCCAGAAAAACTGTATTGCCATGTATTATTTATATTAAAATTGCATAAGAAATAATTATACCACTGAAAAGCCATAAATAAGATTCTAAAATTTCTGTCCTACTCCAATTACTCTATTTTTTTTTCAGAAAAACGGTGTGTGTCTTTTCTCTATGATTACAGTTCAGACCATATAAACTTCACTGCTATTATGGCTAATTTATCATACATAGATAAAAATAGCAAAAAAAAAATTTTTTTTTCTTTGAAAATATTTTGAGAATTATTGGTTTTTAGAATCAAGAACTCTCTTTATCATCAAATATTATTTGCATAACTGAATTTATATTTACTTGATTAGATTGTGATACATCATTGCGTTCAATTTATAATTTTTTGAGTTCGAACTCATATTTCTTTATTTTTTTCTTTAGTATGTTTTTTTTTTATCTTCCTCTTTCACTCTGTGTAATATATTATTATTTAAAATTTCTTTCACAAATTCTATTTCATGTTCTTCAGAATCAAAGATTAGCCTTTTTAACTGAACTATTTTAAAATCTTAAAAGTTTCAAATACTCCATCTCAGCTAAGATTTGTAAATATTCCTTTAGCTTTTCCTACCAACTAACAGGCCATTTTATAGTTTCAAAAATGACTAAACTTACTGATTGGAGAAGTGAAATTAAGTACATCAAGGAAAACTGATAATAATTTATTATTATAAAATTTTTAAAAAATTTAATGTTTACATGTTAATAAATAAAAATTAAACTATACCAAATAAAATACTTAATATAGCTCATTTAAATATATTACCATAATTGCACAATATAATTATTTCCACAATAAAACTAATTATTGATGAAAATAAATCTTAAACAAAATATAAAAGACCAATTAATGTCATTTGTTTCTAAACCAGATAAAAATGAATTTATTAATTAACATCATTAATTTTTTCTTTTACTCAAAACTATGAAAAATTAATACTTATAAAATATAAAAGCATTTCTATTTTCCACTTATACATTTTCAATTCAAACTACTTCTTAAAAAAACCCATAAGTCATTTATAATCAAAACAAAAAGAAATTTTCTAACCACATAGCAAAAAATAAAATTCTGTAAACAAGGAAGGGCTGGTTAAATCATAAACAATGAAAGCAAAAAGTGCTGAAACAAAACATACTGGTAAAATATATTTTTTAATTAATTTGCATGAATATTTTAAAAGCAAGTCACACATTCAAAATATTATCTACTTTTAGAATAAGAAAAGGTAAAACATTTTAGTAAAATTCCCTAATCAATAATTTTAGATGAATTATGTTTTAAATAAAACTTTTTATTCATATATTTAATATTTACAGGTATAATTTTTATTTCTTTTAATGTCTGTCAGTACAATTGAAACATACAATCAATGATGCCTGTATTTTTATCATATATATGTTGTGACATTAATACTTGAAATGAATAATAGTAAATAAGATTGATAGTAAAGAAGTAATGTAATCATAGTAAATAAGATTAATTTCAAAAATAAAAAGCAGAGTTTCTTTGAATTCTAATAACACATAATAATACTTTTTTTAAATGATTCAAAATTAGCAATATTTAAAAACATAAAATTTTTTAAATTAAAATGAAAATTATATATGACATAAAAATATTAATAAAACCATTAATTTTTTAGTTATAATCAATATTTATATGTCAATCAACAATTATCATTAATTAACAAAGAAAGCACAGTTTTGTTTACATATAACCTTAACAATGATGCTGAACTTCTATGTAGCAAAATAGAATATGTATTTAAACCAGTGAGATGGTTTCTCATACAAATATAACCTTCTTTGTAAAAAATTGGAATGATGCTTAAAACTCTTATATTTTATGATCAAAGGTTATCACATATTTAATTAACAATTTTAGCAAGAGCCCTTCTACTTTTGTAATAACAGATTGAAACTAAAGTGCAATGATGAACAAAAAATTTACATCAGTAATTAATAAATTATTGCCTCTAATGAAATGGTTGTCACACCCTTATATTCATTCAGCCCCAATAAACAAAATAAATGTAATCATGAGAAGAGTTGATCCCACTACTGCCACCATAACACTTAATATGTTGTGTATCGAAATAGAAAGCTTTTTAAGTTTTACTCTCTCTCTTATTTATTATATTTAAATAAACTCCCTGTATTCGAAAAGGCAATATTAGTCATATTTAGAAATTATCACATGGAAGAAAATTAAAATTTGTGGCCTATTAAAGTACTGAGACATTACCCATCATTTTCAAAGTCCACTGGCCAACTTCCTGAATTTCCCTCTTGAGTTTTTCTCAAATTGGAAGTAAGGATTATTTATAACCTTGTTTTTGTTGCTGGTGCCAGGCAAAAGTATACATTATATTTAGATGACTTAAAAGAGCAGCAGCAAAAAAAAAAAAAAAAAAAAAAAAAAAAAAATCCAATAACAGAAGGAAAGCAAAGAGCACTTTTTGAAAAAATGTATGAACTGAAAAATCAAAATGAAGTGTTTGAAAGATGACATATGAATTTAAAAAACCTAGAATAGGAATTGCTGAGAAAGCTGAAATAACTGGTAAATTAACATTAATTGCAAAATCAGACATATTTCACTGTGGGACTTCAGAGAATCACTCATATACCAAGAAAGAGGAAAATCTATTGAATGATTAAATAGGTAGAAAAGTCTGAAATATGAAATTGAATTTGTTTAGTTTTAAAAGAGTTTGAAAATAAACAGAAGAAAATTAAGAATTGCTTTTATTGCATAATTATAGGAAAAAGTCACATTCTTGAAACTTAATGTAATATTTTACATAATATATATAATTCAGTAATGTAAATAATATTGATTACTTAAATAAAAAAATTTCTGTAAATTCATTGTAAGCTTTTGAACTAATCCTTAAATATAATTTTAAATTAAATAAAAAATATTTTCATTAAATTTTACAATAATTTATTTTTATTATTAACAAATATAAATAAAAAATATGCAGTAACTGAAATACTTCACTAGTTTGAGTAATTAAATTTAAATGTATGTAAATATATTGCTTGATAAAATTGTTTCTGATTATGTTGACCTTGTTAGATGATTAAATTTTTATATTAAGCATTTAAATATTTTTATTTCAGTGTTGTTAAAGAAGAAATCAGTGATGATAATGCAAAATTACCATGTGTTGGTGGGCGTGTGGTATCTTGGGTATGTATTAATAATGTTTATAGGTAATGATATTTATTTATGCTAGTATTATAAAGAATGTGTTATTTAATGTGAAATTTACTTTTAGCTGGTTACTGCTGAAGGTAGTAGTCTGTCTGATAGCACTTCTCAGTGCACTGATACAATGTCTCAAAGATCAGAATTGAGATTACCACTAGAAAGAACTATAGGGATTGGAGACAGCCGTCCACCTTCTTTCCAGTGAGTTTTTGATTTTTTCAAGGAACAAAATATAGAAAGTGTTGAAAATTAAAATAATCATTGTAATATTTACATTATAAGTAAACAATAAATTTTAAAAATTTTAGTGACAGGCATGTACATTATGATAAAATTTTTGTCATAAAGAATTTAATCAACTTGAAATGAAAATGCATATTTAATATAAAATTTATTGCAATATTTTTTAATTAAAAAAAATTTTGCATTTTATTTTTATGAATAAAGTTATTTTAACATATATTACAATTTTTTTTTCATAATTTTTAAAAATTTACGATAGAGCATTTATACTATGGATTTAAAAAATTTTGTATCTACAGAGAAGTTTAAATTAGTTTATTCTGAACTTAATTATATCTAAATAGCACAATGTGATGTCCATATTGGCAGTCTGTGCTCTGCAAACCCTGACAAAATTATGAGAGAATAATTTTCTGCACCTATGTCTACCTATCTTTATATGGTATATAATAAATATTGTTTATAATGTATTCAAATATTATGTTGATTTGCTTGCTTGTATTTCTGCAATGCGTGCAGTACTAGGTGTTGAACCACATAGCGCATTCAAAAGCAAACAAACATTGGAAGTTTAAATGTGTATGCACTGCGCACTAAAAGAAAATCATGCTATATGTGTATCAGCTACTGGAGAAGCACAGCATACTATATCTATGAGGCAAGTGCAGCTATTTTTCCTGCATTTGTCATTCAGAATCATTTGAAGGTATGATTTATTAAGCATTGTATTAGAATGGGGACTTGCGTGCTGAAGCGCTTTTAGTTTTTTAACTGATAACTGCCCATTCGATTTTGCAGGCAGTTAATGTTTAAATTTATATATTGTAAGATTTTGTTTTCATGGAAATGTAAAATAAGTATTTTATCAACATAAATGGAAATATTTTAGTGTGGTATACTAATTTTTGTGATCTATTATATTTATGGAAATAATTCGCTGAAAAATAATTTTGTTCAACAAAAAAGAAACAAATTTTAACTCAACAGTCCAAATTTTACCATTCATTGTGTCTTACAGACAGTATACAAGTTTTATCTGTAATACCATATCCCTGGTTTTGTTTTTAATAATTGCCACGATGTTTTTTGCAGAATATGATTTCCAAATATTAAAAACAATATTATTAATTGTGGATGTGGATTAATCAGTTGATTAAATTATATTTCTTAATTTAATAAATATAATTTAATCCACTGACTGAACAATAAACAGTTTTTTCAATTGTGTTAGCATGCAGTGAAATCCTCTGCACGTGAAATAGATATTGGTTTTGTCGGCAACAATGAGTATCCTGAAGAGGCACAGCAGCAGTCACCACGTGATGCTACGTTTGCTGAAAATATAAATTTTTTGTGGAAACCTGAAGCGTTGCTTTTATGCCAGCTGATATGACATTATACTACACAAGTTGTATGTAGAATTGCTTGTAGAATTCTCATAAGTTTAGCTGGTTTTAAGTTATACCACGACTACTCATAAATAAATCTTTTATTTATAGAGATTCTTTAAATTTATATTCATAATAAATAAACCATTTCAGAATTAAGAACTCAGATGTCTCAATAAATAAAGATTTATTGCAAGATATATTTTTGAGACAAGATGCTACTACAAAAAACGAAATAGTTAAATTAAGTAGATTGATGCTGATATTATTCTATCGCCAAATGTTAAGATTAAAGGACAACAATGTATATGACATTTTTAAAAATCTATGTATGAAAAATTTAAATGGTTAACCAGTTTTAGTGAATTGAATAAGTTGTACTGTTGGTCATGTTTACTTTTTATTGCAATTGAAAAGGATGAGAATATTTGGAAAAAACATGGCTACAGTTATTTAATTCTTCTCCACAAAGCTGCATAGAAACATGATCTCACATAAATGATGAAATACTATTAAAAACTTTTGGTACTGTCAGGATGTTTATTTATTATGTAGATTTAATATTAGATCACCAAAAGGCTTCATCAATTGTATAACGCAATGAAAAAGTAACAAGAAATAGAAATATTCTCAAGAGATTAATAGATGTAGTTTGTTACTTAGCAAAATAAAAAGAGGCTTTTCGTGGGCACAAGGAGAATATAAATTTGCTTAATCAAGAAAATTATATAGAATTAATAATTTTAATTATTAAATATGACCTTTTAGCAACCCATCCAAGAACTGCAACTGTATTTTCTGGAACCTCTAATAGAATACAAAATGATATTGCATCAATAAAAAATATTGTAATTTCAGAAATTAGAAATGAGGTAAAAGAAACACAATTTGTTGCTATTATGCTGGATGAAACATCTGACATATCTCACAAATCGCAATTATCGGTTGTGCTTCTATATGTTAATAATTGTAGTTCACCAGTGGAAAGATTTTTAAAGATGTTAGTAGTGATCTTTCAACACAAATTTGGTGTAATGTTTTGCAAGAAACAATTTTGAGTTGGGGTTGTCAGATTGTACATTGATTGCTCAAATGTACAATGGGGCAGCAGTTATGACAGGAGTGTTAAATGGGACGCAGAAAAAGTAAAAGACATCTTCCCAGAAGCTATGTTTGTACATTGTTGCGGACATGTACTTAATTTAGTTCTGTCGCTCGCCATCTGTATTGTTAATAAAAGATTAAATTAATTTTTGTGACAATTTCTGGCATAACTTCATTTTTTTCAGTGTCTACAAAAAGAAATCATGTTTTAGATGAAATTATTAAAAGAAAATTTCAAAAATTAGTTACAATATGTGGGAATTAATCATCTTGTTTGGTAAATACTATAAAAAATGAAAGGTAAGGCCTATCTGATTTATTTGAAACTACTGTTAAGAATCCAAAAGGCTAGGATAACAATACAATTAGTATTGCAAAGCATTATCACATGTTTTTGAAGAATTTAATGGAAATTTTCTCCTAAATATATTTGCCAAAATGTTTAGTTATACTGATGTTTTATTTGATATTTTACAAAAAACTGCGATATAATACATTCTAATCAAAAAGTAGAGGAAGTAAAAGATGCAATTTAAAACATGCGAACTTCTGATGAAGTTTATGAAGATAGTATTTCTCTAGTGGGTCCCCCAAATTTAAAAAAAAATGTCGTGTAAATTTACAAAATTCAAATGTAGACAAACATTTTAAAAATTTATATTATGAAATAATAGAGACTGTTTATTATCAGTTAGATGTCCATTTTAAAAAATTTAATTCGCTAAGTTTTTTTGAACTATTAAAATTCAGTTTTTTTTATGAAATATCAAACAAAATGTTTCGGGTCAATACCATAATTCCTTAAAGAATGCTTATGCAAAACATTTCGATTTTTTAAAGCTAACCAATGAAATTTGTGTTCTTTATTGTAGTGAGTCATACCATGAAATGAATTTATCAAAACTTTTTCAGCATGTAATGCTGCATGATTTGACAGATACCTTAAGCGAAGTAAATTGGCACATTAAATCTATGCAGTTACATTTTCAAAATTAATGCATTGATAGTAAAAACTTGTACACCATTTACATTTTATGCTAGTAAATAGAAGTTTAGCAATAGAAGTTATAGTAAATAGAAGTTCAATGGAAAGATCGTTTTCAGCATTGAAGAGAGTAAAATGTTATGCATGCAATACAATGAGCCTGGATAGATGTTTTTTGTTGTTTGCAATTCTCTCCTGTGATCAGCAAAGCTATATCAGGTCCACGAGTCCATTCACCCTAAAAAAGTCAAGCACCAGAAGGGAATCCCAAATCAGGTCTTGCTAGGTAATCCCTAAAAAAAAAAAAAAAAAAAAAAAAAAAAAAAAATGTGGTCAGGAGAGGCCTGCACAATTGGGATAGTATTTATTGAACTGCAGATATTAACTACATTTAATTCAAGCAAACTTAATTTGTTAAACTATTGAATTGAAATAGATTTTCACAGATGCGTTTGCGTATGAAGGATTTAATAAAATAAATGATATTGATAGTTTATTATATGGATTTTTTTATCTTATGGAAAAAGAATTGGAAATTAGAAATAACTTAAGTAATACTTAGTTATATCTTACAAGTAATACTTGTAAGTAAATTTTAGGGACTGGACAAAAAGAAAGGAGCCGCTAGTCAATCATTTAAAAATAATATTTGGTGAATAAGAAAATTACTCTTTTAATTTTTTACATAGGTATTTTATCACCTTTTTATTAAATTAGAAAAATTTTTTCAAAATAAAAATCCCGCTCTTTAGCAAATGATGCTTTATGAGGTTTTGCTAAACTTCTAATATAAAATGTAAATGGTGTACAAGTTTTTACTATCAATGCATTATTTTGTTAATTTAAAGCATATCTCTTATAAAGATTATGTAAGCTATATGGGTGTTAATTTATGCATAAGAGTGCTGGGAAAAAAGAATAGTTAGTATTCATTGATAAATAGTTTGTATAGAAAAAATTGCAAGCTTGATGAAAAGTTTGCCTTAAGATAATGAATGTTTTTTCATTTTATTCAAAATGTAGAAGAAATTACAAGTTTTAACAATTTTTATGAATTTAGTGCGAGTCTTATCTTCTGTGATTGCTGTAGAAGAATCCAGTTATCTATTTGAAAAATTAATTAAAATGACAAGTGAAATGACTTACTAAATGACAAATGAAATGAATATTGTTAACTTGTACAGTAAAATGCAATGGATAATATTAAATTTATAGTAAGTAATAAAACATCTAGAATGAATTTATATATTTTGGGGGTCTTATATCTTTAAAGTATTCCAAAATGTAATTTTTTAACTTAGTCAGTGAAAGGTATTATGTCTGTATTTTAAAGACCTTAGTTTGAGGGTCTTTTCTTTCAGTATAATCAATGTTATGGCAACAGGAGAACACTTAAATGTTGAAAATTGTGAGAATATGTGAACACAATCCGGTGTTTGATATGTTAAAACTTACAAATATCATAATTTCATAAATTATCTTGCTTCGTTAAAGTAGAGGAAACTAATCAAAGTTTTACTGTTCCTAAAGGAAATTAAATCATTTTTCCATCAAATAGTTCTGTATCAACATACTTAATTCTAGACACTGACTTATTGTCTATCAACAGTAAAATATAAAGGAAAAAATATTGACTTTAAAGGCTGTTAAAATATATAGCTGTATGTGTGCAATAAAAACTAATTTATCTCAATGAAAAATTGCAGTATTTTTTTTTTTTTTTTTAAAAATGCCAAATTTATTGTATAAACTATATATATATAAGCATATTTCTGATGACATTATGAACAGTTACAGCAAAAATGATAAAAGTAAAGATCAAAAAAATAAATAAATAAATAAATAAACTGCTGTAACAGAGTCTACTAATCTAATTTGTCTCTTTGATCCCAGTAACGCTCTTCAAGAAAAGTCTTTTAAATTGTAGGACAGTAAAAAAGATGTGCAGAATCCTCTCCAAAACTGTATAGAGTGCATATTAGAGATAGGATAATTTTGAATCTATAGAGATAATTTAAAGGGCAGTCTTGTCCAATGGCAAGATGAAATTCAACATTCGCTTTACACTTTGGGCTATAACACAAATTCTGGATAGCATTCTTCCAGAACTTATGAGAAATACGATGATAGTTTTTCCTGAGCTTGTATTAGTGTATTAAGGTAATAGATCGTTTAATCTTTTTATGGCGGGCGCTTTTGTTTGATATGCACATTCAGTAGTGAAAGGAATAATAGTACAGGACAGGGGGTTTTCTCCGCTAGGCCTAACTTTAGAAAAAATTCTTTAATAATAAAGTTAGTCCTACTGCTCTGATTTTTGGTTGCATTTTAGATTATCACATAATCTATCTTATAACATTAAAACTAGACTTAAATAATGTTTTTCCTTCAATTTATATGAAAATATATATAAAAAAGTTGCTTACCTTGAGAAATAATTTTCGACAGCGCAATTCTAGTTTTTCCAAAATTTTAATTGACAAAACACTTAAATATATTTTCAAATTAATAAAAACTATATAAGGGCTATATACAAGAAAAAATAACAAAATTTAAAATGAAGACTGTGTATGGAAAATCTCAAATCACGGAGAAACGCAAAGTTCGACATTGCATGATTTGCAAGAACAAATTTTTGTTTTTCTTTTCTTTTCTTTTTTTTTTTTTAGTACTGTTTGTGAACAACCAATGCACTTTCTGCGACTTTTTTCTCCCTTTTTGTTCAAATTAAGGGTAGGGAAATACCTACCAGATAATCAAATATTCAGTGGTATAGATCTTACTGTAAACTGTTTTTAGTCTCTAAAATTTTCATAGTTCTCCAAAATTTGCTCAATTAATTTTATGGAGAAGCGACGTTTTAGAGCTATGCTTTTTGTCATACAGAATGTGGGAATTCAATATGGTTAAATCCACAATCTCCACAATTCCAAAGAAAAATTTTTTGTACCATTCCACCGATTTTCTAAAACATGAATGGTGCGTCATAACTCTGTCTCCTGTATTTACACCACCCATGTTTTTGTTGTAATCGATAATACAACTAGGTTTTAAAATGTCTTCTCCAGTGACTCTATCTTTTCTGCTGGATTTAGCCATTTCTGGCTTATGTATGCTTGTTAGCATAAAAACGTCTTTCTTTTTTTCTTTAAATGCAATGACGTTTACATTACCAAGTTGCATCACATCTATTTTACCCTTTTTTAGTTTTCTTTCAGGAAAGTCTCTAGGCACTCTCTTTCGCATTTTTACTACGGTTCTGCAAATATTAGTTTTTATGGAATACATATATTCCGCAAGCTATGGCGAAATGAAAAATCTATCCAAATATGAATTATAACCTTTGTGAAATAAATCATTCATCAATGTTTCACTACTCATTCTCCATATAAGCCCTCGCTGCTTAACATTTCCATGTCTTTACCATACTAAATTAAGAAGTTCTACTCATAACCAGATACTGATTCACATAATTTAAATATTTTAATGCTGTAATGAGATCTTTTCAATGAAACATACTGACGAAATCCAAGGCATCCTTTCCAAGCAAATAGGAATTCATCAATGCAAATATTTTCCTCTGGCGCTTACATTAATTTATTTTTTAGGTTCTCAACAATTAATCCTAGTTTTTCCAACTTTTTTAGCATTCTTGTTGCACGTGAAATGTAAAAATTTCAAAATGTTGAGTAAAATATCTCTAAGCATAACTTCTTTAGAAAAGGAGTTACGAATACCTCGTTTGTAGTGAAGTACATTTTCAAATTAGGCTGTTTGATAATTCCCATCAATATTATCATTGCTAAAAACACTTTAATGTTTTCAATAGTTAAATTTGAAAATTTGCCTTATTTAAAAGTTGATGGAACACTTCTTTGAGCGCTTTGAGCAAAATTGTTTGTTTTTTCAACAATCGAATTTAAAAATTCCTTATCAAAGAAAATGTTGAAGAAATCAATTTCCTTTTCTGCATGATCTATATAATTAATTCCCTGTTTTCCAGTAAATATATGAGGATGTAGTTTTTCCAGTTCTCGACTCCAACATGAAGTATCTTGTGTCGAACTTTTATGGGACTTGGAAGGCAGACATTCAGCGAGCTTAGTCTTTGACAAAATTTCTGTGTTAGAATCGCTAGAAATATCATTTTTTAACTCTTCAGAAAATAAATCATTACTTTCATCTATATCACTGAATGGTTCATTTACCATACATGTATATTCATTCTCTGTTAAATAAAGTTTCCTCGCCATAGTAATCTGCAGTCAAGAATTTTCGAAATAACAAGAAAAGTGAGCAAATATAACGGAAAGCACTAAAAACTCTAACGAAACTGACGCTAAAAGCCCTTCCATAGTAGCGAAAACAAAATATAAAAAAAAGTGTTCGGAGAGCTATTGGAAGCGAGAATGCATAAATCACATGGAAAGTTGAAGAGCCGAGCTGTGTTTGTTTACATTACGATTTCCTCTCTCCCCAGCCGCAGCTGATAATCAAAATACCAAAAAAAACAAGAATGTGAAAAAAATGAAGGTCAGAACACTAAAACTACATTCATTTTAAATGTAATGGACACATAATGCCATCTAGTGATTATTAAAAATTGTTCCAGCTTAAATTGCATATATGCACTGCCCGTTCACTAGGTTAGTTCTTTAGGAATGCACGGGTGAACCGCCTGGCCCTCACTTTCGTCTGTACGAAATGCATATATGACTCACCCGTTGCGAAGAAGTTAATAAGAATTTTAATAGTATGGAATGGCATAGGATGAGAAATATTCTTAAATTAATTATATTGTAAAACTTAAGTTCTTCAATTAATACTTTAATTTGAAGTTTTTCATACAGGCAAGTTTTTAAAATGACACCTGGTAATATATCTGTAATTGAGTTACCTTTTGTGTCAGCCCTATCATATTTATTGTATTTTTCTGTATATAATCCGCAGCAGCCTATTATCCACATGCCCCTTTTTCATGTGCAAAAGAAAAAGAACGTAGCATAATCTGCAGCACCGTATAGTTTGTGGCAATTTTTATGAAGAATAGTCAAAAACTTATACTGCTGATAATTTTGTGTCAAATAAAATAAAAACTATACATTATGAGTAAAAATAATAAATTCTATAAAAAATAATTATAACGATAAAGGTCTGTTTGAATCCACCTCAACATAAAGTGCGATTAACTGAGATGAAAGTACATCTGTCATTATCTGAAAAGATTCTATTAAAAGTGATTGATTTTAATAACTTTTAAAACGAGGTTAGACATATTTTAAAAATAAACTATATTTGTTTTGTTAATAGTTAAATTAAAGAAATGGATTATATATTTTTTATCTGCGTATGTAATATTTTTTCTTCTGCACAACACGTTCTTTGTTTTTCATCTTGCATTACATATTTGTTGACATTTTTTTTCATTTGCTTTTCTTATAGCTTTCAGTTTAAAATTCGCTCTGTAACTTGATAATTTTCACTTCACTTTGATGATATATGCGAATTTGAATGTTTTCATAGTGAAACAGCTCAGATCAAGACAGAATGGGAAATGTTTGTGAATTGTAACTTTATTATTGTCAGAGTAAACAAATTTGTTCTTGGAGGTGATTGAACAGTGCCAATTAGTTAAAATAAATCAACCGAGTCATAGCGCTATCTGTCATTTATTTTATTAAACATAAACATTTCTTTTTAAACTGTATTATAAGCTTTTCTGATGAAAAATATTTCTTTATCAGATTATTCATGACCGCGTATAATATGCACAATGAAATTCAGAATTTTTTTAACTCGTAATCTGCAGATTATATACAGGAAAATATGGTAATTACTTTATAATATATATCTGTAACAGTGAACTTAAAAAGTGGCAAAACTGATTAACTACCAAATTTATGATGTCAACAATACTTTAATCTTATTTCTTTATTTAGGAACAGTTTAAAAATCAAAAAAGAATTTTGAAAGTTAGCCTAGTAATTAAAAAGCATAAAAATAATTTCAAGCATTTCATTAGTTTAATTTAACAATTGCTTTTGAACATATATATTTAAAAACATTTGTTATTTATCGAATAAATCATCTTAAGTTTTACATAAATTTTTTTTTTTTTTTTTTTTTTTAAAAATAAGCATATAGCTCAATTTTTCTTCAGTATCATTAACAACAAAATTTTTCACTTATTTATTGTTGCTTATGACTAAAATTGCAGTCAATTTTTCCCTCAATAAACTGAGTAAAAACTGCTATTCTTCTAAAAAATTACAAAGAGCCATAAAATAGTTACATTGATAGAAACTTAATATATATAACTGTTAGTTATTACTGAAAATATATTTTAAATAAAAATTTATTACTTAGTAGTACCAACTTGAACAGTTTTTGTATAAAGAAATAACCTTGTGAATAATTATGCTTTTGTTATGGGAATAGGTTTTTTATCAGCCAAGAGACTTTTATTATACTCCTGAATTTTCTTAAATTGAAGCAAGATAAAAATAGCTTGTTATTAAATATATTTAGTTTTACATTCAAATTAGATCTCCTTCCAAAATTTAAGTTATGACCCAATTCTGCTATGGTGCTACAGGGTTGCTTCATTCTAAGAAACAGCATTAAAAAAAGTTACTTTTTTGTATTATATATATATATATATATATATATATATATATATATATATATATATATATATATATATATATATATATATATATATATATATAATGTTTTATTTTGAATAAACATGCTGCACATCAATACACTTTTAATTTTCTGCATGATGTAGAGTTGATTTTTGTTGCCTTTTACAAATAGATGAACAATATTTGCCTTCATTAACTTTGTTTTCAATTCTTTGACATATTAGTGAAGATGCATAGATGCCTGACAAGATTGTTATAAAGATAAATTAATTATGTGTATGCATTAATTTTCCCATATTCATAAATAACTAATCTTTTATTAAAATTTTATTTGCTCAACTATTGTTTCCTCACATGACTTAAATTTAATTAAAATAAATACTTTTACAATTTAAACAAAAACTATTATTATTCTTTATAATTTAATCTCTATCATGTTGTAATTCTTAGACATCTTATTGAAACTCTGAATCTAAACTTGTTAAGAAATTTCTATTTAAAAACATTTTTATATAGAAGCATTTTTAATGCACATCATTCAATTTTCATATACAAGTAGGAAACAACCATTAAAAAATATTTTTTTTTTGTTTGATTGAAAGAAAAGCATAATTTTAATAGAAAATATGTTTAAATCTTAGAAGTAATTTAACTAAAGCACTTTCTGAGCTCACAGCTGAATGTTTAACATTCTGCCTTTGTTTCAACAGTTGGAGATTTAGATTTTCAGTTCTAATTTTAATCTTTGTATTCTTAAATATCAAAACTAGATGTGCAGAATCTAATTATTATATAGACTGGTACCTTCAATTCAATTAGTCCTTGTGTATGTTAAAAAAAAAAGGACTGTTGATTGGCAAACCTAACTCACACAGTGTTACACCTATGCAAATCTCCAAAAGTGCAGTTTTAAAAACATTCATGTTTTAGATTGTAATTTACAGCTGGATCTAGCTTATTATATTGATTTTTTTTCTTTCTTTCTAGTGCACCTGTTATTGATCACAGAGATTTAGGGGATACATGCACTGAAACAGAATCTGTCATTAGCTCAAGAAAAGGTATCAAAATTCAGTTACTATAGGAAGATGACTATCTAGATCTAAATGTTTACTAGTATCTTACCCTGTTTTATTTTATTTAGATCTTCATTCACATATTCATCGGCCTTTGAAGCATAGAGAAAAGCATTTTCACGATGATCATGGTATTTAGATAAAATCATTTAAATTCAATTTTTAAAATCTTAATATTTTATAATAAAATTAATACTTTTGCCTGATTATAAACTAAATATTAAAATTCAATTGCATGTGAGATTTTGTTTTAGGAAATGTTATTATGTGATTCAGTATATTTTATAAATCTTTTAGTTCCTTGTGGCTGTCCTCCAACAAGAATTAATGGCCATTCAAAACCAAATCATCCTCATGCACATTCTCGACATAGAAGTGGTCATGGTTATGAGTCTTCCTCTATGATGACTAGTGATATTGAGAGTACCAGTTTCCTTGATTCTGAAGAAGAAACAACTAGCAGGTATTAAAATTTATTATATTATATTCATTTCATTGTTATCAATTATATAGGTATTTAAAAATATCCATCACTTTGCTTAAGCTACTGATTAACGTTAGGTGAAAATTTTTCAGAATATCTACCACTACAGAAGAAAGTAGTGTTTCTAGAATTCATCCCAGGCATCGTAGGCGGAGACGACGGCATAGAATGCCTCCAATGAGTCGGGTAAGTTAAATATTGGCTAATATTATGAATTGTCTGTAGTTTCCACAAATTTTTAAGTCAACTATCCAACATTTGATAATATTGCTATACTCTAAATAATAAACAATGAGAAAACATTTGTCAAAACATTTAAATACTTTTACAATTTAAACAAAAACTATTAACAATTTAAACAAAAACTATTGTTTGGCAAAAAAGAAATAGGTTTATTTCTACATTTTATAAAGATTCATTAAGATAAAAAAATTATTAGACTGATAGCAAAATGAAAATTCTTCTGTGCTATTTTATCATCTTGTATAAAAAGGAGCTGTTCAATGTGAAGATCCTTGCTATCACGTTTTAAAATTGTCAACTATCAGAAATGAAGATTGATAATTGTTATTAATTTCAAAATGTGTATTAAAATATTTGTTCTTTATTCTAATCAGGTATATAATATCACAATCTTCATACTTTCACAAGTTTTCTCTCGCACACTATTTGGACAATTATGTAAAATTCTGTAATTTAATGTATAACTATTATGAAATTCTGTTAAAAAAAATTAAATTCCTATAAAAATATTCCAAGGGTTTAAATATGAATTAACATTTATCATAGAATTCTAGATATTGTGATCCTTATTGTTGATTAGAATGCATTTATGAATTATTGATTTCTCTATAAAATGGTTGTTATAATTTAAATATAATGAATATTTATATCTCTAAAATTGTAAATGTCTGTGCTGCAAAGTAATCTTATATTTGGTTGTCAAAAATAAAAGGCCAATTAGTAATAATCTGAATTAAGAAATTTTATACAGTAGTGAGATGTGAAAAATGATTAAATTTCTTAGCAGTGATATATCGTCGGGAACTAAATGCCATAGCTGTAAATAAAGCAAGAAAATTTTCTAATTTAAAGAATTTTGTTATTTTTTTTTACTTGTTTTCAAAATTGTGTATTTGACTTCAGTAAACATTAGGTAAAGTGAAACAAGTTTCGTTTGAGTACATTTCTGAGTTAAGCCAAGAAAAAATTGTTGCCTGCATAGATTGCATGTTATCTGTCATTGTGTTAAATGTAACCAAGCAACTGCCATTCAGATATAATTAGGAATGCAAGATGGTTCAACAGAGTAATAAGAGCAATTGGAGTCACCACTGTTGCTCTTACTACTATGTAAAAAGTAAGCCATTTTTACTAAGTAGTAGTTTTATAATAAATAGGAATTGTGTTAATTGTGCACTGATGGAGTCCTTTGCTACATCTGTTATCTTATTGTTTTGAATGTATGTCTATCATCCCTCATTAATCATAAGAGAGTAGAAATTACCTTCACTCTTCCAACCCATTGAAATAGGAAAAATAATTTTTCATGCTTGGTGGTTGTGGAGGTATCAACTCACAGGAATACAAAGGGCACAAGTTTGGTAAATTAGATTCCAGTTCTGCAATTTATAGGTCTTAAGCCACTTAAGACAAAACTTAATTTCATGATTGGCACAGCTTGTCCTTTTTTGGACTTTGCACCTTAAAACTCAACCAACTTAATTCCATAAAGATTATCTGATATAAGAAAAAAAATTTATTTTTTAAAATATATTTTATTTCTGATTATAAACACTACAGTGGTTGGTGACAAAACTGTATAAATATAATCTCAAGTATAATAATTGAATCCACATGAACCATTTTGTGTTGATTTCATGTTTTGAAGTACCTATTACTTGTGTTACCTTTGTCTTTAAGATAAAAATGTTAGCCTATCGAATCATGCAATGCTTGAGAAATGATTATGTATTTGAATGCCCCAAAAATGATTATGTATTTAATTGATTCCTTGTTTGTATGATTCATTTGTAGAACCAAAAAGATTGAGTTAAAGTCATAGATATTGGATGGGAACACCTGAATTCTGATCTCGTGTACATCTTATATTTTGTATAATGGTTCGAGATAATATTGATTACTCTCCTACATCCCTTAGATATTTAATTAATACGGTGATCAAGCATCACTATATTTTTTAGATTTTTCTGCTCTTTTTATTGATTTTATTACCTCCCACAACTTTACCAAGATAATGCATATCACTATATATAATCAAAATTTTCTTCTCTGTCAACCAAACTTTGTTAGCCTGTTTATTCTCTAGATTTATCTCCTATCAAAAATATTGTCTAAAATATTGTTATAAAAAATCTATACTGATTTGAGCACACCATATCAGTTTTTATTATATTAGGAATTAGCACGAGTTTCTGTTCCTTGAATTATACTCCTGAAACTCTCAATGCCACAATATATAATAGTGGTTATATTTAATCTTGTTAATTACGAAGTTAATAGTTTCAATCCTTATATTAAGTGTAGATACCTAAATAATTATGATTTTTTAAAAATTTGTATATTCATGTCCAATATTAAATATAATTAATGAATGACAAATCAAATTGTAAAATGTTAAACTAAAACCTGACTTGTGTGTGTGCTGTTATATCTAATCAATTCATTCGATACTAATGAGTGCTTAGTGAATATCCTTTTTAATAAACAAAAATTATATATTGTTGTGTGAATTGCTTTTTATTTAAATTTTTCATTTCTAATAGAAAATGTCCCCAGAGCTTTCGTGTACATAGAGTCAAATAGATGTCATTATTTCATTATTTTTTAAAATCTCAATTTGATACCTATTTATCTTTTATTTATCTTACTTAATTACAAAAAATAGTAAAAGTTGTATCTTTACTTGAAACTTTTGCATGAAAAAAACAATTTAAATTTTTATTTGATTAAAATTCAAAAACTTTTCAATTATTTAAAAAATGCTTATGGAACTCTTGAATTTTTCTTTTAACTAAATAATAAATATATAAATTGCTGCGTTGTTAGCCTAAGAGTTAGCACCCTTGAATTTGGTTCAAAAGAGTTTTATATGTTTAGTTTTTTATAATACTTTATCAATGATTTTGCATTGAATTGAATATTAGTGCAAAACTTAGTTTTTTAATTTTTGTTAATTGTAATGAAGTGTAATTTTAAACTAAATATTTCTGATCTATTTCTTTTGAATATTTTAGACAATAGCAACATTTGATGATTATATTTACTTAAATTTAATTGTATGTATAATTTCTGATATTTTGGATATTATTTATTATCAAATGTATGTCATGTTTCATAAAAGTTAATGTTAGACTTACATAGTAAAATGATATAATTTAAAGATCATGCTATTTTCTAAACAGAAGATTAAGATTATTAACAAACATAAACATTATAAACTAAACAGTAATTAATGTTACAGTAGATACTTGTTTAATGAACTCATAGGGGATTGATAAAATAGTTCTTAAAATTAAAATATTGTAAAATAGAAAATAAGTGTTAAATTTTAATATTTTTTTTATTAAACTGTTCCCTCTTACTATAAATAAAATACTATTAGAAAAAAATTATATTCTTAATATAAGAATTATATATTGTTGTGTGAATTGCTTTTAAATTTTTCAACAAGAAACTCTTGCAAACTATAATTCATACTTAAGGAATATTAACTTTTTATTGAAAAATTTGTCAAAGTTATTTATATTTTCCGTCTTGAAATTGCATTTTCAGAAGCTCTCTCTCTTCTTTCTTTTTATTTTCTTTGCTGTTTTAAATTATTTTATTTACATTCATTAAGTTCTTAATCATAACTTATTTATCTACAGCAAATTACATTTGAGTCCACATTAAAAAAATTCTAAAATGAAACTTTAGGTAGCAATGAGTTTTTCTTTTTGTTGAAATTCATGTATAAGTAATTCATCTTCACTCATTATCAGGTGCATATTCTGGTCTCTTTTTAATATAGTCTGCGTAATTAAATAACCTAGATATCATTTTTTATGCTGTATCATTCCAAGCATAGTTTGACAATGATGCATAAGATCCAATTTTATGTTGTGTTTTTGAACCATATGAAATCATTGCAAATATAACTTTTAAAATTCCTATTTGAAGCTGTTGAATATATGCATGTTCTGTTAGATAGTAGTTACTATAGATGGGAAAGATTTTTAGTTTCTGTAAAATATCTAAAATTTCAGCCTGTGCTGTCCAGTTAGTTATCCAGAATTTGAAAGATTTATAATTCTCCAATAAAAACACCTATTCAAATTTCTAAATATAATGCAGTAAAAATATTGAAAAAAATCAAAAGTTAAAAATAAAAGCAAATAAAAGATGTATAAAAATCAGATTGTAAATAAAATTAAAATAATTGCATCTATAAGATTGTTGGAAAACGAGCATCTACTGTTGTTTGTGTGTATAATCTTGTTGTTAATCTGTATATTGTTTTAAGTTTATTATTCAATTATATAGTACTGTTTATAGGAAGTCTTATATTTATTTTTCAGACATCATCAATAAGCAGCATAACAGATTCAACAATGTCTTTAAATATCATTACAGTAACATTAAATTTAGGTATGTTATGCTAATTACTCTTTTTTTTTTTTTTTTTTTTTTTTTTTTAAAGTTTGAAATAATTTGGATTGTGTTTATGGATATTGAATCATTTGATAGCTGATAATGTGATTATTATAATTTATGAAGTTTATCAAAGTATTAAAATTAACAATTTAATGAGCATTTAATTTCTAGAATATCTATATTTTTATTAGCTATTGAATAATAAGTAAAAAAATGGAGTACTTCATAAATTTCTAAAAGTTCTGCTTTTTTGTGTTTTCTTTAATGTGTTAAATAAAAGTTTGTTTTTTTTTTTCATGTCTCAATGAATTGTTGTTTTTAGATACTGTGAACTTCCTTGGTATTAGCATAGTAGGACAATCAAATAAAGGTGGAGATGGAGGCATATATGTTGGTTCTATTATGAAAGGGTAGGTTTTTTGTGTCATTTAATTTTGTCTTATTGTTTTTCTTATGTATATTTAAATACTCAGTGTCATCTTTTTCATTCTTAGAGGAGCTGTTGCCTTAGATGGGAGAATAGAACCTGGTGACATGATATTACAAGTAAATGATATAAACTTTGAAAATATGAGTAATGATGATGCTGTTAGAGTATTAAGGGAAGCAGTGCAGAAACCTGGGTAAAACATTGTTCAAAACAGATTTAATATTCAATTAATACATTTTTAAATATTTAACTTATTTATTGTAATATATTTACTAAGTTTTCTGTTTCATTTTTTGTTTTTATCATGTATTTATATAGTTTGAATAAAATTCTTCAGGATACTAATAATTCATTTATTCATGTATTTCTTTTGAGTGCTACATTTATTTGTTCATAATTTTATACTCGACAAGAGGATTTCTTTCTGTGTTTTAAAAATACGATGCCTGAACAGAACTTAGATTTATTGTTTCTTTCATATGTCTAAAGTACAATTATTGATGTGTTTGCTATATATTCCACTTCTCATTTAGGTATTTTCATGCATAGCTATGTTTGGATGTCTTAATAAAATACTGTATGTCAGATAATAAATTTATTGGCAAATTAAGAATTGCACTTATCGATTTTGTGACCGACTGTCACAATCAACCTACATCAACTGTTCTCTTTGCAGCACGTGTCCTCTAGTTTGCAATTTGACATGTTTTATGGGAATTTTTACAATCTCTCTGAAATCTGGTACCTTTTCTGATACTTTTCATACTGCTAATTCTTTTTAATGTCATTAAATGTTTGTTTCTTTGAATGAAATAATTTGATTAGCGTCAATTACATTCAATTATAGCTGTAAATACTTAAAATTTTTGAATTGCAATTAGTTTTTACTTACAAACATTTTATTCAAATGTTTTGTGAAGTAATGTTCAATGTGATTATGCAGTTCAAGAATATTCAGAAAATAGAATTTCTTTTATCGTTTTATTGTTAATTTTATGTTTCTTAAAATTTGATAGATTTTGTAAAACTTGTATTTAAATGTAGCTAATTTTTTATATTGGTTTCTATTATCATTTTTCTACATTTCTGAACCATTTTAAGAGATGTGTTTTGATTAAAATAATAGTGGGCTAAATATCAAAGGCATTATATTTTTATAGCCAATTATAAGTAACTTGGAGACTTTAATCTTTATCTTTTAAAGCAGCTTTATCTATGATGGCCATATTTAAAATATCATACGTAATTAAAATTGTAAAATCATTGATTTCATTTGCACTTGTCTTCTAATTATTTAAATATTTATAAGAATCTTGAAAATATTTCTTTGTTGGAAACTGATGGCATTTAATTGCAAGGAATTTTGTGAATATGGAAATATTAAAATTGAGCTTTAATATAATCCAACTTATGGCTACTGGTAGTCCTTAAAAGTCAGGGATAGTTTCTAAAATTTGCATTAAATGAAAAAAATAAAAGATAAATGTGGAAAAACAATGGTGCCCTTCTGATTGTAATTGATATGCAAATAGTTCCAATTAAAAAAATCTTCATATTTTCTAATAACTTTCATAATTTTTAAATTATCAAGTATTCTTTTGTTATTATAAGGTATTCGGGATTGTTTGGTGTATTCTGATGAATATTGCCTTTTATATTATATGTGTTCAATCAATATTTCACTATCAGCTTAAGTAAAATATCTTGCCTTCTTATATCCGTTAATAAATTATTTAAATTGTTATTAATGCTCCTGACAAAAAATCAAACGATCAGGTTAGTATCTAAAGAAACTACACTGGTGTTCAAAATTAAGAGAATTTGCATAGTTTTTAAATTTCTTGAAAAGAACTGAGTGAACTGTATAGCCATTACTTTGAGGCAAATCATGTATTTCAAATACATCAGCATGCACATATGTGTGGGCTGAGCCAGTAGAGGAACAGGCTTTATTAAGTGCGCATTACAGAACATGTTTTTCATTCCCAAGCACACCTCAATGAATTTTTTGTTATTTTGTGCACCACTTGATTGAATTACATGAGTAATCACCAACATTTGAGAAGCTAATCCCAAACATCAATGTGATGACAAATTTCTTTCCTCAAGAACACGAGAAACATATATATTGAGTTTTGAGTCAATGCATTCATGAAATGTAGCTTTGCTGGTTTGCATCAATTAATACCTTTTTGTGTCATCAGCTTTAAGTGGCCTTTCAAAATGTGGTGGATCTTCAGTTATCAAAATAGCTATATTAAAATATTTTAAATAATTATTTTTGTGGGTGCCACTAATATTCTGTTGATACTTCTTTTCCATATGTATCAGATATTTCCTTTTTCTGTATCAGTTCTACCTTTTTTGTTGTATAAAGTAAAATATACTGAAAATGCCACTTTTTACTTTCTAAGGATACCAATCAAACACTACTGCGTGTAATCAAACTTTCTCAAGCAAGTCTGGCTGGATCACCTCTCAGTGTACATGTAATAACTATGTGGCAAACATATATGCTGTTGTATTTTAATTTACCTCTATTTGTGATCAATATATGAGTAGATTAGTGATAATTTTGAGATGTCAATACAATTCTATTTGTCACTCAAAGCATTGGTTATATTTTTCAGGTATTTTAGTAGTTAGTAAACATGCTAGTTTTTCAAAAATTTTAGAAGCTTCTTAATTTGGTTTTTAAAAAAAATTTTAAACAACAAATTATTTTTAAATAATAAAAATCTTTACTATAAAATTACTTTTATAAGTTTAATCATTTATTATAGTGGGAAATTATTTTCTAAGCATAAATTCATCAAATTAAAAGCATTTAATTTATTTATTAATGATTGTAAATAATAATAATTTGCAAATTTGAAATTTAAAATTTTTAAGTTTATTTTATTGTTTGTGGATATAGCTGATTTGATAAGTAAAGAATTAGATAAATGTAGAGGATATTGCATATAGAAGGGTTCATACAACTCCTGGAAATTCCTGTAATTTTGACATGTCTCCTTGAAAATCATGAATTACTCCTGGAATTTGTACTTATCTTGATCCATAAAAAATAATTAAAAATTTTTTAATGAATTTTTAAGTGTTTTATACTAGTAATATATATGTATGTATATTTATGTACTTATATATGTACATATAGGTAATTATAATTCCTTCTGATAGAAATCAGTAAGGTTATGTTTTTATTACAGGATTTTTTAGGTTCTATATGATATTTTGATATAGTAGTAATATTCATTAAATCTAAGGTGTTAATTATATTTTTATCAAAATTTCTATCAAAAATGTTCTTAATTATTTCATCAGAGCAAAATGTTTATCACAACTCCTATATATTTTAGCCCTATCAAATTGGTGGTTGCTAAATGCTGGGATCCAAATCCTACTGGATATTTTACAATTCCTCGGACAGAACCAGTTCGTCCAATAGATCCTGGTGCATGGGTTGCTCATATTGAAGCAACTAGGGGTAACATTATTTTAAACTATCTTTACTTTAATGATTTTTTAAGAAATTTTATTTATCTCTTTCTAAGATTTTTAAATTAATGCTTAATATCTAGAATTCTCCCAGCATTTATCACTGAAATAATATCTGAAGTTAGTTGTCTGATCTGTATCTCAAAAATTTATGTGTTTAGTTAACTTTTTTTGTTTATTGTAATTCAACATTTATTTTAAGCTTTTAATACTTAAGTATTAGGATGATTTGTGTAATATGTGAATATAGGAAGATTCAAACCAAACTATTGTCTATAATTATTAACATGTTTATTATATGAATAAAAAATGTAATATAAATTTATAATGCTTATGGCCGAGCTGGCTGGCAGCGGAGTGGTTAGTGCTCTTGCCTTCGGTTCAATAGAATCCCACCTTGAATGTTTGTACTGGTTCGAAATCCACTTTAAACTGTAGGTCCCAGTCTAACTAGCCCTCGTGTGCAAAAAATGACCGTTGAGTGACAAGCAAACCAAACTATTTTCTCAAAGAATTTCATCAGTTTTTAATATAAAAATTAGTTAGCTTCAAAAGTGTGCATATTCTTCCAAGTTTTCTCCTTAAAGTTTATAGTAATAGTTTTAAAAATTATATGAATATATGAATTATTATGAATTAAATGATAAAAAAAAGAAAACATGATGCAATTTTTTACCAATAAATTTTTGGTAAAAAATTACATAATTTTAAAATTAAATAATTACCATACAAAATTTAATATAAGTTCTCTATCATGAGAATCATTTTTTTTTTTTTTGTATTTCATTTACAATTAGTAACACTAACTGTATTTAAAATATGTTTTGTTTATATCAGGGTAATAACTAACGGAAACATTTCATCACTCATTTGATGCTTAAAATGTTAGATCATGCATAAACACGGAATTGTTATTAGTGGTAGAGTTTAAATATTAATACGTCATTTTAAGGAATTAAAAAAATAATTTTCTAGTTTAAAATTTTTGCTCTTAATATTTTTCTAACAAGTTATATTATAAAATAGTTATTCTTTGTCTAAAATTATTTTGCTTTCAGCTGTTGATTACCCTTTACGCCCACCATCTGTTAGTACATTAACTTCTACTAGCTCATCAATCACTAGTTCCATACCTGAATCAGATCGTGAGTACTGATATTTCTGAGTACACTATTTTTCTTTATATCTGTTTATGCTGTTTATGAATTATTTTAATTTATAGGGCCATTCCAAGAAAATACTTTGACTGTAGAATCTGATATGCTGTCCATAGTTAAAGCAATGACTAATCCTGAATCTGGTTTAGAAGTAAAGGATCGCATGTGGTTAAAACTACTCATACCCAACTCATTCATTGGTTAGTATTTTAAAATCTAGATATATAGTTCTGGTTCAATTATAATTGTATTGAATTTTATGATTCATATATCATGTTTAAATATATGGACATAATTTTTATTTTTATTTTTTTCCTAGGTGCTGATGTAGTTGACTGGCTTTTTACTCATGTTCAAGGCTTTCAAGACAGGAAAGATGCAAAAAAATATGCTACTTTATTGTTGAAAGCTGGTTACATACGTCATACTGTAAATAAAATAACATTCTCTGAACAATGCTATTATACATTTGGTGACATCACTTCAAGTAAATCTTTTTCAATTTTTATTTAATTTTTCGTTTGGTTAATCTGCTTAAATTTGTTTAGTGGATACAGTTTGCTTTATGAAGACATATTATTTGTTTAAAAAATTAATAATTAGAATTACTTTTCCTTTATTACAACCACAGTAAATTCTAGCATCAAACAACATGGTATCTGAATTATCCATGTTAAGTGCTTATAATTTTCACCCTACTAACCTTACCTACTTATCTATTCTTACCCTACTAACTTTTGTTATAAATTTTAATTAATTTACTGTAAATTTTCCTAATTCAGCTCCATTATTTGAAAAGAAAACCTAAATCATGCCACAGTTATTTTAGAAACATTTTCCTAGATATTTCCTGTGTATATATGTTAAAATTCTTTTTTTTATTTTCATATGAATTTTAATATGATCATATTTATAAGGGATAATTAAGTGAAATAATTATTTATATAATCATCATTCTTCATATTAAAATTTTTAAGTAGACCATTTTTGAGAAATAAGATAAAAGTCCACTTTTACCTTTGTTTTATTTATACTTATATTGGTACAATATGATTAGAAATTGTATTTCCTTTATATGTACCAATGCAAATAATATTATTGTATATTTTTTATATCAGTTGATATAGAGAAATATGCTTACAATTTATTAATTTTCAACTGAATATTAATTACATAAACTATATTCTAATTTTTTATATCAATAAACTTTAAAATTCATATATTTTAAAAACTATTTTCTAAGTAATTGTTTTAAAAAAATAAATGTGAGTGTGCCATATTATCTGTTGATTTAAAATTTTGTTACTTTAAAAATATAGAAATTCTGTAGTATAAATAGTATTAGATCTTTCGATATTTTTTATTTTTCCTTAATAAAAAAAATTTAATCATGGAAGAATGAGAAAGGAACTTTTCTTTCACTCTACACTGATTTTCAACTGTTAACAATGTTGACATAATATTGTTGCAAGTATAAAATTATACAACATCTATTACTTACTTTTTGCTTAACAGATATGGCAGTTTTGAAATTAAATGAAGATGATTCTGTGAGTGAAGCTGATCGTGACACTTTGGGACCTTTGCCTCCTCCTTCAGGTCCTTCCCCTTGGGGAAATCAGTTGCCTTATTCTGGTAGCTACATTCCACAGAATCCAGGATTTTTGCCTATGCCATTTAATTACACAAATGACAACAACAGTAGTTGTAAAAATTTTACTCGTGATGGCAGTGTCCATAGTGGCTCAGGTAAATTCAGTAAACTTATTGTTTTCTAATATTATGAAATATTTATTTTTATATATTATAAATAATGCTGTTTTTTCTTTGATATGTTATAAAATAATTTACTTTGAAAATTGGAAAAATATTTCTATTCTTGATACTAAATAAATTTATAGATTAATGGTTTTAGTAAGAAACTAAAAGGATTCAATTAAAAGAATATAGGTATAGTAATGCTAAGTATAATATGCCTTAAATCAAATATCCTCTATTTAAAAAATTTTTTAAAGAAAACTAAAATCAATTATAAATATTTTTAGGTATAATTTTTTTAAGACTCCTCATTCAACTGAAAAAGTAGAGTTATGATACAAGGAACATGTATCATAACTCTATTTTTCCAGTTGAATGAGAACTTACATTATACTTTCTAAATTTATTTGCATGCTTGTTTTCTGGATTTAAATAGTGCAATTAATTATTTCTAAAATAGTTTTATAGAGTTGCAACTATTAACATAAAGTTAAAAACTTAAAATTATCAGATACAGCTGACTAATAATTTCATTTTCTCAGTTAATTTTTTGCCTTATAGGTCGAATTTCTGGAATCACAATTGACCTATTGGGTACAGTAAAAAGGAATAATAAAGCTTGCAAAATTTTTACTTTTCATTGAGCTTCTTATTGTTAGCAATGTTTTTCTCATATCTGATGCTGAGTGATTGAAATTTAGCCAATGGTATTTCAATTTCAAAGAATATTCAGGAAACTAGTGTAGAAAACAAGTGCCTTATTGTTTAGGAAATTGAGTATCAAATTTTGCTCTATTAAGATATAGCAAAGTAAAAAAAACTACGTATACTTTGACAAGAAGAAAGCAATATGTTTTTATAGAGACTTTATGTGCTGTATGAATACCAATGGTGTGTAAGGCATTATAACGCTATTGTCATTTTTTTTTGGTCGGTGTACATATATTGTAAGTTGTATTCACCTTTTTGTGCTATATGTTAATTGGATATCAATGTCCTGATAGTACAAATATAATTTTATTTAAAGTTTTTTCCACAAATCATTTGAGTAAGGATTAAACTCATCATAAAATTAATAGTAAATTTGTTTTTTCTATTTAAATATAGTTTTTAGATACTTATTTTAGTTTTTAGGTTAAACTATAATGACTTTTTAGAATAAAATAAATAATTGTAACAAAAATAGAATGGAAAAAGGATAATTGTATTAGAAATTGAAGTTGGAGTATTTAATTATTCAATAGATTAGCTATAATGAAGGATCAGTAGCTATTTTACTAATGAATATAAATTTGACAAATCCTCTATAAGAGTCATACAAAAATATGCAATTAAAACAAAGGAATTTGTTAGTTGTGTATAAAATAAAGGTAAAAAAAAAAAGAATTATATCCAAAAAATATTTTAATATAGAAAATATAAAAAGTTCAGCTGAAAAATGAAAGTTCATTTTAAAGATTTAATTAAAGAAAAATTTTAAATATTTCAATCATCTGAAGAATTAAGAACAATTTAATTCCTTTGTTATTTAAACAGACCTGAAAAAATTAAAATATATTTTTTATTCTTGTTATAAATATTGTATAATTCTAATAGTTAACTCATGCTATTAAAATAAAATGTTGATTTACATAATTAAAGAATATACCTCTATTTTAATTTGCTGAAATTTTCATTGAATATTATACAGTTACTTTTGTTTCATATTAACAATTAATTGATCAATATTAAAGTACATTTGCACTTTCTGAAAAGTATATATTTTTTATTAATCCCATTTTTTGTGAAATTTGAAAGTAAGATAAAGGTAAGTTTTATTAATTATTATAAACTATGAATATTAGTTTTTATTATTTGTATAAAATAAAATGCTTGAACAACAATGATAAATTACTATTTAATATCAAAGAACTTTAATGAATGTTTTGCAGCCCTAAAGCAGCTTAAATTTCATTATAATAATGAACACAACATTATAATATTGATTTGACTTTATTAAAGCAATACTATTAAAAGTGAGGTTGTTCTCTCTCTTTAAACTTTGCAGTATTAACTTAATGAGGTAGGATTCAAAAGTATATAATATAAAATATTTTTGTAGTAGTCTCTCCCCCTTTTCTGAAAGTGATTTGTCCGAAAACATGGTATTAAAAGCTCATAGAAAAAGCTTTTTTTGGGTAGATGCATTTAGTAACTGGCAATAGAAAAAAAAAAGTGTGTCAGTTGAGCAGAGAATATCAAATTTTGTTTTTATTTTGGAACGAATGCTATGGAGACTTTTGAAATGTTAAATTTTGTTGTGGCAATGAATCATTGTGAAGAATGCAAGCTTTTGAGTGGCATTGTCATTTTGGAAAAGCAGGAAAAGTACCAAAGAGAACAAACACTTGGCCGCCCTGTGATTTTGCGCACTTATGAAAACATGAAAAGGGTGTGAACTGGCAGCAATCAATTCGCTAAATAGCAGAATCAGTTGGAATATTAGAGACCACATGTATGCAGATACTGATTAAATATCTCAACAATGATAAGATTGCATTAAGAAATCATTCCCTGCATTTTAAATGTAGGTCAATAGGGAATTCAGATTTAAATGGCAAGGGACTTTATCTTGGCTGCTGATAAAGATCCTTTCTTACTTGGTAAAATTGTTACTGGTGATCAGAAATGGGGTTTTTTGTATGACGTCAAACCAAGAGAGCATCAGCAAGGTGAAAATTACCTATATCTCCATGGCAGCTGAAATTTTGCTGAGATTGCTTTAAAGGAAAGGTTATCCTATAGAGATATTGTTTGTTATCCAGAATATTGTGCACCTAGAATTTATCCCTAAAGAACATACTGTGAACAAAGAACTCTGTGTCAAAAATGTGATTTAAGCAATCATGGGCATTGTTGCACGACAGTGCTTTTGCTGACTGATTTCTACTAATCGATGACTTTCTTGCAAAAAGGAAAACAACTATTGGGCTTCATCCTCCCTATTCACTTGATCTCGCATCTTGCTATTTCTTTCTATTTCTTGAACTGGCAAGGCACTTTTATAGTTCTTGATTTCAGCCTTCAAGTGATGTTAAATGGGCTGAATTCAAGGACATGGCCATAAATGAATTCCAGACATGCTTTGATGATGCCTTAGCAAAAGTATGTCGTTGCTCAAGGGTCTTATTTTGTAGCAGGATGTGTTTCTGTACTTTAATTCATAATATTGTTACATTATAGACTCAGTCTGAGAAATTTTGAATTTACATTTTTATTTATTATCTAGTAATAAAACTGAAAAAAATTATTTGTTGCTGGAGAGAAAGAAAAAAAAGTTTTTTAATTGTATTTGTTATGCAAAATGAATAATTATTATGTAAATTATTTAATTTTACTATTAAAACATTGCCTTATTAAGTCATGGGATCATAAAAAATGTATTCTTTATTATTATAGTGCATTGTTTAATGTTGTTCTATTGTATTTTGTTTTGAAAAATTCGTAAAGAGCTTTTCAAACATAAATAAAATTATAAATGTAAAACATTATTTTGTGAAAAAATACACATTTCTTTTGCATAATTTTCTGTAATACTATTTCTACTAATTTTTTTTCTAGTTAGCTTAAGTAAGTTATTTAGAGAGAAATATTTTTACATTCATATAGGTGGTAGCAGCAATGGGGGACCAGAAAAAGATAGAAAGTCTGGAAGTCCAGGTGGTAGTGATTCTGAGATAGCTAGCCAAAGGAGCTTGCGTCGAATTATCCCAAATACAGGACACATTGATTGTGGACCTGGAAGTAGTGGTAGTGATCGTAGTGCCAATACCCATGTCTCACAAGATGTTCCCAGACTGGAAACACTGCCTCCTGAACTCTCTGGTAGTTCTCAATCTTTTCGTGTAGCAATGGGAAATCCATGCGAATTTTTTGTGAATGTTATATAACATTTGCATGTTTATAACTGAATTTCATTGATCTTAAGATACCCTGCTTAGGATTAATGTTATTAATGCTGCTTATAGCTTTGTAGCTTGCAATATTGTAATGTTTTTATGTTTGTTTGGTAAATAGTTGAAGTTTTCAATTTATAACTGTACATTTGTATAAAAAAATGATCAAAATTATTATAATTATAACTTAAAAATTGTATTTTATTTTTTGTGCATTTATCTAAATCTATAAATGTATTTTTTGTGATACATTCTTGAGTTTTAAAGATATTGCATTTATATACCAAAATTTATTATGAAAGAATTTTATTTTAAATTTAAAATTATTATCTAATTATTAAAACTTCATCTTCATCAATGACCACAGCTTACTTCTTAAGAAAGTTTATTCATTACAAGATTTATTTTATGATTTATCTAATATTTTTTTTAAAAAAAAAGTTATAATGATTGAAATTGGTATTATACTGGTGAAATTACATTATAATATTGCTTGATTATTACAAAAAATTCCATTTTGGAAATGAAATGTGTAACTGTCAAAATCATCTTTAAATTAATGCAGTATTATTTTAAGTATGTTTTTCAAATGGTAAAGAAATATTTTTTGCTTTAATTTATTAGTGAAGACTTAAGCAATTTATGCATGAAAAAATTTTCATAATATTGACTCATCTTTTCATGTACATACTTTTAAATATCATTAAATAATTTCATGATGTTAATATTTCTCATCTTTGTGTTTTTCTTACATCTAACATTTTTTTAAAAATATAAAATGCTTCATTTTATGTGAATGCAAATTTCTTTTTTCATGCTGCTTTTACTAGTTGAGGATGATATGCTGGAGTACCGCTTCTCTGACAAAGGGATTGTGTAACTGTCGACTTTTCAACTAGATATACATTATACCAGGTCCAAGTATCAGCTTGTACAGTTGAAATATGTTTTTATTATATTTTTCTTTGGTGTTGTTTCAAAAATATATTATTTTATTATTATTTCAACCAGTAAATTATTCATATTATCAACCAAATACAAAATATTTCGTATTTTTTACAATATAGAAAATTTTTTTCTCTAGCTTTGAGTATTAAATTATAATTCATATGTGACAAAATGTTTGGTGGCTAAATTGATAATCTGCATAGGTATTTGATGAAATCAGTAATTTGCAGAAATAATTACTTTTACTATAAAATAAAAATCTTAATATATAGAATAGACCATAAATTGTGAAATTACTCTAACTTGAGCTTATTATTTTCACAATCAATTAATAGTTGTTGTTTTTTAAAATTGGGCTTATTAGATTTTTAATAGGTGTATAAATGCTTAAATTATATATGCATGCATAAAAAAGGTAAACTTGTGTTATGTTGAAGCTAATCTGTAAAAAGGCACTTTAAAATGTTATTTTGAAAATTTTTTACTAAAATAAAACACTTGATTATATTATAATTTTTTTTTAAATGTAATTATATAATTAAAATGATGCATTTATTTATTTGATTTAGTACAGAAGTGTTTTATTCTTTTATTTATAACTAGGTAGGTTACTGCTATTATCTGTGTTTGATACTCTGTTTTTATTGTAAATGAATAAACAGTTTTTAAAAATACAAATTTTAAGTAGACATAAATATAAAAGTATCACCTCTTACCTAAGCTAAGATTTCATTTTAATTTTTAAAATTCAATGGGAGCTCAATGGTGTTATTTACAGCAGAGTGTTATAAATTTCAAAAGATAATTCATTGAGTCATGTCTTCTCTATATTTTTTTTTTTTTTTTTTTTTTTTTTATCATTTTAAAGATGTTTAGGAAGAGTTATCAGTGTTTTTATTAGTGAAAATTTATCTAAAACTGCTCAAAAAAATAAATGCTAAAAAATAGTTTTTAATTAATATAGAATAAAGTGTTTCAAAATATGAAAACTTTAATATTTAATTAATTTCTTATATTGTTATACACAAAAAGTAATTGCTAGTCAAAGGCTGAAATTTTCTCATATAGTAAAGAAAAAAATTCATGAGTTGTGTCAAATATTTGTTACATAGATTTTGATGCTTTCAAACTACATTTTTTGACAATTTTGTTATTGATTCTTTTCACTCATAACCTGCTAAGAAACAAATCTCTTCAGTGCAAATAACAGTTGTGTATTTCATAAAGTTTCACTTTCTCTAATACCATTTTCAAAAAATTTATCTCTGTGAAAATAAACTAATTTCATTTTTTTTAATGATAAAAATATTTTGTTTTCATTTTTAGGTTAGCTTTATTCAATCAAATTTTATATTTATTCTGGCAAAATTGAAATAAAATTTTAACCAAAGCCTGTAAAACACACTTCACCTAAGATAATTTTTGAACATTAATTTCCAATAAGTCAGTTTACTTAAGTATTTTTATATTTTTTGTGTAAGTATTTCTCATTTTAAAAAAATTTTCATATTATGTATTTAAATATCAAAACATGTAACTAATCCATGACTTTCAATTTTAAATTTGTTAAAACGTGCATCTTGTAAGTAATTTTCTGTTTTATAAAGAAAATTATCTTAATTATTTAAAACATATATTGTAAATTATGTTTTAGTACAATATTTCATGCTTAAAATTTAATGATTTTAAATGTCATAAAATTTAATGACTTCAAATATTCTTTATGTGGTTTTATTTAGTATTAAATTTTTAAACAATGATTGAAAAACAAATATATAATTTTTATTATATTTAAGTTTATAAACTAATTTTTAAAGTAATATTCAAATATATAAAATATTAATTTTTAAGTTACCAGTTAAGGTAACTTAAAAATTAATAACTTGTATATTAGAATATTAATTTAAAAATTACTAAGTATTTTATAATTTTTGTTGAGTTGTTTTAAAACCTCCTTTTAATGTTATAGAAATATTTTTTTTACACATTAAATTCTTAGATTTCAAAAAGGCTTGTAAAAATCTATTTCAATTTATCAAAAATAAATGAACATTTTTGTGAAATCAAAATTTATACTATAATAATAGTAAACACAGTTGCTGCTTAGTATCAATTATTCTAATATTAAAAGAAAATGCTCAAAATTTGAATAAAAACAGCTCATAATAGATTTTTCTCAAGTTATAAAGTAATTTAAAGTTGATTTTAAGTTCCTAAAATTATTTAATCCTTTAAAGATATTTGAATGCATTCTTTTTAGCTTGTTTCCATTTGTATTATACTGATAAAGTATTTTCAGTCGCATGAATTAGGTCATTTGAAAATGCAAGTAAAATTGCTATCATTTAAAAAGCAACTGAATTACATTTTTAACTTAAGTTTTAATCAAAGTATATTTAAATTAAAAATAAAATATAAAACTTTTTCATGTAATATGTGCTTTCTATTAATGACACTTTGATTTTATCATTAAATTTATGAAATGTTTGTTAATGGAAAAATATACAAATTATTTTTAATCATATAACAATTTTTCATATTTTTTCTTATGTTTTGTTTTAATATTTTAATCGAACTTTTTAAGTTTCATTGTGTAAATTTGTATTATATTTATTGAACAGATCTATTGCATGTTTAATTTTGCTTTATTTAGAGCTACACACATTTGCTGTTCATTTCAATGAATTTTTTTTAACATTCACACATCACTTATTTACCAATTTATGGCTTATAAATAATATAACTTTGTTAATGCTGTTTTTTTGCTTGATAGTTTTTAACTACTTTAAGTGATAAACAATTACCGATTCTCCAAACCCTGCTGCAATAGAGTAGTGAAAATGATAGCATTAACTTTGTGCAGTATTTAATTCATAAATAGTATATATTTTTCTGACTTCAATATTACTTTATTCTGCAGTTGAGCTTCCATTGAACATTTTATCAGTAAAATTTGTCAAAATTGATTATAGCTTTGTAAAAGTAAATCAAGGTACATATTAGTTAACTATATCTCAATTAACCAGTTTTGAAAAATGTATTTGTCAAGAGATGAGCTTATGTACTGCATATCAAATCATATTTATTGTCTTATCAAAGTTCCAAAATTGCCATTGATAATTTCTCAGATTTTGATATTTCTAGTTGTTAAAATTCTGCATGTAAGCTAATAGCACTGATTTATTAGGTCATATATAAATTCAAAAAATTATAAGTTTTAAATAGCTTGATAACTGCATATAATTCCATTATATACAACAAAAGAGTGCTTCAAATTAGATGAGATTTCAGAGTTGAGTAAATATAACAAATATGAAAAATACAATAATCACTGGTTTTGCTTTGCATATCTAGTCAATACTTTAGCCCTTTTAAGAACTAAAATTATATAATTCAAATAAAGATATGTTGTGGACCTTTTGGATGTAATTTTTATTAAAAATTATGAAGTCCTTAATTGTATTGATACAGATATATTTTCCAAAGAGATCTGTGCAATCTAAATGTTTACCAAGGGCACTGTATATATAACTAATATCTGAAATGTCATTTCTGTATTATCAGCTGTTTTGGACATTGATTTTTAATATTTAAAGTAAAGCATTCACACATTTATCTGTGCTTTCATTTATTTAAATATGAATTTTTTTACAAAGCCCAAGGCTTCGCTTTTGATGAAGAATCTTTGTAGGTATGTGTAACAATGGAAAATGGAATTTATATATATATAAAGAAAATTATAGTATGTGTGTGCTGATTGCATTTATTTATCATTTATTCTTTTACTGAAAGCTCAGTTGTAAATATGTATAAAAAGCAAAATCATAGTCATCATTTATAAGGCCCATACACAACATAGTATTTAACAAAAAATATTGATATCTTGAACTTTTTTCTTAACCATGTAAGTTCTAGAATTCTTGTGAAGTCAACTTGTAATAATTTTTATAATGTTTTTACAGGTATGTAAGGGCTGATTATAAAAAATCAATAAATTTACATAAGTATGTTTAAAAAAATAGTGTGTCAAAGCTTTGTCATGCTAGAGATCTATATTTAACATATTGTATTAATTTCTTTTAACACTATTTAATTATGTGATTCATAGGAATTAATAGAATACTTTGATTTTCTCACGTTTATATATATATAATATTAACATGATTTTATTGCAAGTTCTGTTTTAAAAGTTTTCCTCTAAGAGTTAATATTTCTAAAGAATATATTTGAATATTTCATATAAACACAGTTCACAAAAAAAAGCTAATTTTATTTCCACTTTTCCGTAATTATTAAGAATTGATTCCAGCTTCAAATGTTTTATTCAGTTAGCTTAATAGGCTCGTATTTAATATAGTGTTGTATTTTCTGATATTTTGGTCTTACAATTTCATGTTTTTTGTGAATAATCAATTTGTACTGTGTTTATAATTGTTACTCATAGACTTTTAATTGGAAGCAATAACTATAAACATAAAAATAATAACTAGCCTTCCTCTCTCCTGCCATAATATTAATGGTATGCTAAATGAAGTGTAACCAGATTACGTTATGTTATTTTATAACTTAAAACTTCCGTTCAATAGTTCATGGGTTTAAACTCCATCTTGAGCAAGAATGTTTGTAGTAGTTCAGAATCCACTTTAAATTGTAGGTCACAGTCTAATTAACCCTTAAGTGCAAAAAATGAATGTATAGTAACAAACCTATTAAAATTTGACCCATTCCTTAGGGGCTCAAATCCACTTAAGAATCTATGCGTGTAGTTTTAATTGGGTACAGAAATAACATTATTTTATGGAACTACATTCACCTAACAACCAATTCAGATGGTATTTATATTTAAGAGTATATAGGAGACAAGCTTGTTATCAACTGGTAATCATACCTAATAAAAAAAATTTCTCATATTTTGCTAGCTAACTAAGTATAATTATGAATAGAACAAGTCCATTAAAATTTTACACTATGAATTCTTTCAGGACAAGTAAACTATACACATTACCAGATAATGTCACCCACAGATAATGTATGTTTACATTTTAAGTTGAAAGACATAACTGACCATTAGAGATGATACCATGTTTATTATATTGGAACTGAATCTAATAACTAATATTTCTTACAATATTATCTTTTCCTTCATTACTGTATGAGGTCTTGTAATTTTTTTACCTTTTTTTGGTTTTAAATATGACATACACAATTTCTTTTCATTCAAGCACTTTTTTTAGATATTTAACTCATTAATTGGAGTGATGAGAAAGTATAAGGCAGGAGAACTAGGTCTTTCTAATTAATACTTGAAAACAATTACAATTTATATATACAATGTTATCAGTGTTGTAAAAATTTGTTGCTGTTTAACAACCTAATTTCATTTTGATATTAGCAAATATACACTATAATATAAGAAAAGCAATTAAAATATGTTAACTTTTAAACAATTTTTATTAAGTAACAATTTCAACAAGTATTAAACATACTAATGTCCAGTTGACTGCATTTCCAACACTTATGGTCATTAGCTCATTTTGAAGATATGTGTTAAGTAATCGATCAGTAATCATAAAACAGTATCAAACTAAATCAGCTCAATTCAAATCATAACTGTAAATTTCTTTACATAAATGCTGTTGATGTTTTACGGTTCTTAACAAATAAAGTTCAAGAAACTATTTTCAGACTAGTAAAACAATCTGAACAATTTCAGCATACATCTTCAGAATTTTTCCACAAGATATGCCATGAAAAGCTAAATATTCCCATGACGTAAGTAGTGATATCGATAAGTTTATTTTATACAGGGCTAGAAAGCAATATTTCTAGTATAAATAAAATCACATTTAACATATTTTGTGCAAGGTCTATTTCTCTATTTTGATATTTCTAACACTCAGTTTTCATTATCTAAAACTTAACAAAATATTCTTGATTAGCATTGAAAATTTCTTATCAAGATTTGTTTTGTTAATGTTTTCATGAAAATTAAAGAAAATATTAAATTGTAGCTTTAATGTTTTAATTATTTGCATAATGAATTAAAAATATGATCTAAAATAGTACCAAATATAAGGATTTAAAACTTTACTGCATATCCCCTCCTTAAATTAGGACAGTAATGTAAAACATCCATCTTGTGATTACAAATACAATGAAATTCTAAATAATTAACCATTCTTAAATTTCAAAAAATATTTTGTAAAACACATGACAAGACGCATTAAATTTTAAAAATCAAAATTTTATTAAAATTACAACTTGTTCTGTTAAATAAAATATCCATTTTGGAGTTTTTTGTCAAGAAGTAGAAATTTTTGTCATATAATAATTGCTCCTAAAATAGTTTGTTATGTAAGGATCACTTCTTAAATTTATCCTTTCTTGTCATGTTAATCTGAAAAGAAAAAATGAAGAAATATAATACTATAAATAATGCCTAATTTCATTGAATGACAAAGAAGCATTTTAAAAACAAAATATTATTTGAAAATTAGTTACATTCACAACGTTAGACGATAAAAATAAATTATCAATAATAAGAGAATTAAAAAATAACAGAATATATACATACATAAAATAGTCGATAAATTCCTGATGTAGTCATCTAATTCATGTAGCGACTGGTTGGAAGTGAAATATTTTTTTTAAAGGGCTGATAAAGTTAATAAGAAAAAATTGCTAGCTAAAATTTATTTTCAGCATTATAGCTGAAGATCATTTCTAACAAAGCAAAATTTTCATTCATTAAATTTTGAAACATCTTCAGTAACTAACATTAAATTTTGCTCAATATGTTAAAAAAGAAAAAAAAAATGACATGGGAAAAAGTGGTTATGTAAATGTAGTATAAGCAATTTCATAAATACAAATATTGAAGTAAATCTTTGAACTGAATGCTCCTGTTGTGTTGAGCAGTTTCGGAATATGCGGACAGATGAATGACGATTGATGCTATTTGCTCAAAACTTGGAATTTCAAAGAACACTGTGAACATTAAAATAGACAATAAGCATGCATTAATATATTAAATATAATTCCAAAAATTAAGAGTGAATATGTGCGGATTTGATTGACATGGCTGATAAAGGTGACAGCTTGAAAATTGTGACAGGCAATGAGATGTTTTATTTACAACTGGAAAAATGATAGTTAAATGAACAGAATGCAATAACATCACCAAGGAAGAAAAAATTCTGCTTAGACAGAAGCCACAGAAAAGTGATCTTAGAGGTTCTTTCCAATTTAGAGTCATTTACTATATATTTCTTGGGAATAAACTCAATTAAAATATGCAATCAAATGAAAACGACCTAAAAATGGACAACAAAGTGATTGGTTTCCTTATGTAGCAATTTTCCATTACATGGGTCTCTGATTGTGAAAAAGATTCTTAACAGAGTAATTACTCTTGAACACCCTTATGCTCTTGATCATCAGCAAACTTATGGCTCTGGTTGAAAATGAAATTGAACATTGTGAATTCACAATGTTCAGTTTCTTTTTCAATCAGACAAAATACCTGAAGGACCTCTCAAAAATGGATTCAAGGAGTGTCTTGAATGAATGCTAGGAGAAAATACTTTGAAAGCCAATAGGTAAATTAATTATTCCACTCTTTAATAATTGATAAATGACCAATTCTAGGAACTTTTTTTACTTTATTTTGTGTATTACATCAAAAAGGTTATAGTTGTCAAAAAAATATGATACAGGCAATGATAAAAATGCATGCAATTAAAAAAAATTCATAATATTTAACATAAAACCATGTAAAATACAGAAATTTTCAAAACATGAATTTTATCAATTATAAAATACAACAATTTTACTACCACAACAATTTTTATACATAGAAACGTGTTTTAATGAAACTTTAATTTATGACAGGTTCCATGGATGCAATAATAATTTAATTCCCACTTGAATTAAAACTGAGAAATCTCTTATTTTTTGCTTTTGTGTTGAGAAATCTGAATTAAGAGTTAGCAAAAATTTGATATTTTGTTAGGAAATGATAAAACCAGGCTGCCTCCACATAATGTCAAAATTAATCTAAAATATTAATTGATGCTTGTTCTAGAATAATCATATCTAGAATTCTAAAAAATCAGTGACATATTTATAGATCCATAAAAACAAACTAGCCTGTGAAATTTAAAGGAATAAGAAATATACTGCTTCAATCATACAGATAAGACTTGATGGTATGGAAAGTGTACAGGTTACAAAAAAATGTAGCACTGATTATGGGTATAGTGCACTGCATGATGTGAAATTGGAATTTGATACTACCTAAATTTATAGCTGGATCAATATGACAACAGTTAAGGTGTGTGTATCAAAATTTTTGTTGTTAAGGTGTGTGTATCAAGTGTCATTTCAGGAAGATACATCATCTGAAAGTACCTTTACTGCAAACCAAATAGTGAATGCTTTGCTAGAAAAATTATCAAATGATATGAGCTAAGATCAATTATTAACATGATTGTAAATGTGTTAGAGAAAGCTTTGTTAGATCATTCAGTGAAATTAAAATCAAGTGAATTTGCTAGCATTAACTAGCTGTGCAAAATTGCTAAGTTAGGCAACTACCAATGATATACCATATTTACAACTTATTTGACTGTCTAAGTATAAGGTTTGATATTTACAGACCAATGGTCATTTGTACATCACTCCTTTTTCTCCATTGAATCTGTTCATAGGTCATTTTAAAAGTCTGAATTTAAAATTTCTTTTAGGGATTTGCTAATTATATGCTTAAAAGATATAATTAGCAAATCTTTGTTTTAATAAAAACAACCTAAAATATTATGTTTTGATCAATTACATGAAGATATATAAATTTTAAATTCCACTCCAATCTCCCATTTATACCTTATGCCAAATTTGATACTATTTGGCAACAGAAGGAACAGGAATTTCATACAGAAAAAGAAGCAGAGAGCAATCTGATGATGGCTACAGTGAATGCATGAAATGTGATCACAAATTTTTTGTTTGAGATGTGTCACAAACCTGAATGCTGCTAGTGAAAGTAATTTCACGAAATGAATTTTTGAAGTCTGGCCTGACCTAGATGATATTCAAATAAATTCTAAAATTTCAGAGACTTAAAATAAGCACTTCAGATTTTAGAACTCATGAAACCAATAATGCTTGAAAGGATGAAAAAGAGCATTTTTAGGTATCTTCTGGACCTACTAACAAAATTTATTAGTCTATTGATAAGCAGGTGACATTTGCAATCAAAATTTGATTAATTGTTACCTATCTATCTATATTATATAATATAACAGCATTTATAATAGACCAGTGTTTCTCAAATAGATTTATTCCAAGGACCAGTAAATTTAATAATTCAACCCATTGGAGTAGTTTTCTCACATAAAAAATCATGAGGACAATAATTTTCGAACCATTTTTGTCATAATTTACATACATATATTTAACTTATTTAAGATATTACATAGAGAATAAAAAAGCTAAAATTCCAATATAGTTGCCTGTTTGATAATTTTTCACCATAAAGCATATTTTCTAAACTAGTAAACTATTGTTATTGCAATGCAGGTGCTATCTTAATATTGGTTGCTAGCAGGACTATTTGGATTTTGGACAGATAGCTGGATATTTCAAGGACTGGCAGTTGAGAAACAATGGTCTAGACAACAGTTGCCACAAACAATTAATTCTTCACTAAAGTAGCCTTAGTCTTTGACTCAATGCCTTAGCAAATGTCTTGTTATCACTGCCAGAATTGATTATTCAGGGTACTGATTAATCAGAATATGTGTTTCCAAATTTGTTGAAAATTTTATCTAATAAATCATTTTGGTATTTGTATTTCTTCTGGGCATAGAATGGTTAATAGTCTTTAGTGTAATTTTAAATCAACAGTGTAAGTGCTTATGTTAGAAATGGGAATTGTAAATAATTTGAGAAAAAAGCAGATTAGAAATTATTGATCAGAAAATTGGGATTTCTTTCAAAAATCACAGCACTGTTGAAGACATAATTGTATGAGTTATAATTGATTTTGACTACAATTTTTAATAAATTGGGATGAAATTAGGTTTTATCTTAATAATTGTACATGTTGATCTGTCAGATTGTTCGCATATGTAAAAGTTTCCAAATATGATAGAAAATTTTAGTTCATTGCATTTTAAAAAAGTAAAGATTCAAAATCTATTAAATTTAGAGGTCAGAACTTTGCAAGTAAACCAATTCCATATTTGCTTTCTTGTGAACTGGAACAGAAACAAACCACCGAAAACTAATACAATTTTATGACTGAAAATGAGCTAAGAAACAAGTTCATCTGTTCTAAGAAATCTAGTTGTTTATCTGATAATTTTTTCTTCAATTTCCTCTTCATTCATTAAACTCCTTTAATTTTCCCTTTTCAAGGAAAAAATTAATAAAATTTTGTCAACCCACAAGATGTTCACAAAACAACTCTTTTTAGTAAAAATAGTCACAGCATTTGCCAATGAATATCAAATTTATTTAAATAAACTTTGACTTTGATTAAAAATTTGTTACAATACATTTAATATAATCTTTAAATACTAGTTTGCTTACCAACTTCTTAAAAGAATAGGATTTTCCATGAATTAGCAAACCTTTTAATACTATATTTTCCTGTATATAATCCGCAACAATTTTTCTGACGACTAGTCGAAAACTTATACTGCTGATAATTTGGTGCCAAATAAAATATGAAATGCACATTATGATTAAAAATATAATAAATTCTACAGAAAAAAAAATATTTATAGTGAAAAAGATCTGTTTGAATTCACCTTAACGAAAAGTGCGACATCGATCAAGATCCGAAAAGATTCTAGTAAATCTATTAGATTTTAGTAACTTTTATATAAAACGAGGTTAGATATATTTAAAAAATAAACTATTTGTTTTATTAATAGTTAAACGAAAGAAATGGATTTTCTAATTGAGCATGGAATACATTTTTTCTTTTGTACATAGCATGCTTTGTTTTTCACCTTACATTACACATTTGTTGACATTTTTTTCATTTATCTTCCCTATAGCTTTCAGTTACAAAGTTGCTCAGTAACTTAATTTTCACTTCATTATGACGATATATGAGTTTGAATGTTTTCAGAGCGAATGAATTTGAGCTTTAATATCATTCAGAGGAACTCAATTCTTGAACATAATTGGACAATGCTGATTATAGTTAAAATACGTCAACCAAGTGGTAGCGTGATCTGTTATTAATTTTATGAAACATAAAAGATTTTTTTCAAAACTTTATTGTAAGCCTTTCTGGAGAAAAAAATTTTTTTTATCAGATTATCCATGGTGGCGTATAATACACGCAACGTCATTTGGAACTTTTTTAACACATAATCAACAGATTATATACAGGAAAATACAGTACCTCTGCACTTAACCACTGATAACTCAAAATATATGAAATTACTGAGCAAGATATCTATATGCTCCAATATCTGAAATTCTTTGTGATTCAAGCTGTAGTGAGGAAATGCATCACTTTGTTCTTTTATTAAATGATCAAACCTCAGATTATCATACACAGCACACAATTGTTCATGGTGAATGCTGCAGTGGTAACCTATTGAATTTCCCCTTTGATTATACAAATAATGGATTTTGAGTCATTCTGTCAATCTGACAATGGCCTTGAGTTATATTATTCAGAATGACTGTAAGCTGTCATTCTGAATAATAGAATGACTGTAAGCTGCCATTCTGAATAATATAACTGAAGTCCTATTAGTCTAGATACTGACTTGTTTCCCAATATCAAAATTATATGCAAAGCATAAATTTAAAGTTTAAATTTAAGATAATTAAAAATCTCATTATTTTATCTTTTATTCAACAAGTTCTTCAGCATTTTAGATATCTCTCAAATAAACAATTAGCAGTTGAATTAATATTTCTTGATTGAAAAACATAATTTAAATAGCAATTGATAGTTACAAGCATTACTCATGGAACTAACTTTTATTAATTCTTAAATTACACTTGTTTTAATTTGAAGTTAAAAAAGGGAGAAACTTACTATTTATTACTATTCTATGAAGAAAACAGTAGAGAAGAGTTACTTAGTAATTAATTTACTCAAGTAATTTGTATATAATTTAGAGCCAGCATTACAATTGTCTCAGATTTTGATTCTTCAACTAACATAACAATGAAGAGATAGTTGTTTCTTATCTTTATGTTATAAAGATTAAATTTGTCTTTATTTAAATGAGTGTTAAGTTGATGTTTAAGATTTATAACACCTTCCTTTTTTATATCAAAATTATTGAAACATAATTTAAACTGTATTGGCTTATTGAAGTATCAACAATCCAGAATTAAAAAATTGAAATGGATATATAACAAATAGTGTCTTTTATATAAATTTAACAAATATTGTTATAAAAATTAATTTTTGCTTAAAAGAGTATTTATTTATACACAAGAAACGTGAACATTTCATGAAAGATAACAAGTCTGAGAAAATTTAAAATATAGTTCATTATATTTCAAAATGTACAGATTAAATATTCATAACTTAATACTTACACCAAGGCAAACTGTGGACATTAGTATTTTTTATTATTTAAGAAGCTAGATATCATATGATATGCTTGTGCTGGTTTATCTTGAGGAACCATATGCCCTGATCCCTACAAAATAATTATGACAAAATGCAAAAATCAGAAATAAATAAAACTGAAACTGATTGATTTAAAATGTATAATTTGGCAACTAGATCCAATTAAATTTGTTTTCAATAAAATTATAAAATATATTGTATCATTTAACTTGTATATAGATCAATATTTATATGTATAAACTTTAACATATTTAATAATATGAATTAATTGACAAACAGAAATATAATAGTTTATATAATTATTTATTAGATCAATAGGATTAATGTATAATATAGGATCTAACTTCTTGTATTCAATCTTAAATTATTAAAATTGTGTAATCTTGATAATAATATATCATCTTACACAAATTTTTATTTAATACTATGAACTTTTACATTCTAATATCAACTTCATTGTTTGGTATTATATAATAAATTACTTGAATACCCTAACTGCAAACATATCCTAAAAAATTATGCATAATATGGAATCATTTTGTCATTCAGTTATAAATATCAATAAAAATAAATTTAACAAGCTCACATCTGAATATTTTGAAACAAATTTTTCATTTAAGCTTAGATTTAAAATAAGTTCAATTATTTGTATGAATGCTTAGGGGTTTATTTGAGATTTCATTAAATCAATACATGCTTTTATTAATTTTGTAACATTATTACAACCAATTGATACTTAGAGTATAATTTTATCAAGCTATTTAAATTCTATAAGAATTCTAAAAAAGTTAAATAAAATAGGAATATTAGAAATGGAAAATCTCATCTTTTTTCATTATTAAAAAAATTATGAAAACTTTCAGCAAATGGAATTTTAAATTTTAAATAAACTCATGATTAAAGCTAATATAACTATGACTACAGTGAAATGGAACTATAACTAAAATGAAAATTACCTTCACAGTTAAGAATGCTAAATTCTTATAGTACTTGACAAATCCACCAATTTGATCTTTCAATTTCCAAGGAGCATAATTATCTAAAACCTAATAAAAATACAGATAAATATATGATACAATTAGAGATCAAAGTATAAAATTTTATCTTACAGCAATGTTCAGGGAGAGTTCGCTCAGGAAATTACAATCACCCTATCTAATCTTTCTTCGGTGAATTCCCACCATGAATGCATTTGAAAGAAGTAAAATATATTTTTTCATGTTCCATAAATGATGTTTACAAAACTTAAAATTAATTTTATAATAATCATTGAGGAATTTTAGTAAGGGTACTTTTTACAAATAAGTGCTCTTTTTAAAAAATATTCTTGATTATGAATTGAAATAGCATAAAATTGTTAAATGATGATATAAAGATTAAGCATGATAATCATTGATAAATTTAAATAACTTTTCATGAAGAATTTACGAATTTACAAAAAGTCATAACACTTAACGATTTTTTTTTTTTGTATCAAAATCATTGATAAATGTGATAAATATATTTCAAAAAAGAAATTTGGAAATGTTTACATTAAAAAATCAATAAATGGTAATATTTAACTCATATTTTATTAAATAAATTAAGCAGTTTAATTTTTAAATATTAGTACTTGCAATTAAAATTTTAACTGTAAATAAAATTTTTAGAATAAGGGAAATATTCTGTCTAAGGGTTATTTATTTGCTTGATCAATCCAAAGCAAATAGTTAATTATGTTCAAATTAAAATTTAAGAAAATATAATTAGTACAATTTAACATTTATGGAAATTAGCAATGACTTTAATGCACATTTTTACATTAAAAGCAACTTCAGTCTCTTAAATAAAAATTATAAGTGATATACAACATGTTGATTAAATTACCTAAGCATCAAGCAGAATTTGGTGTTTATATGAAAATAATTTGTCCCTAAACATAGTAAAGCAAACTAAAATAAATGCTTATTTTTTGTAGTTTTCAAGGTAATTAAATAATTGCATAAATTCAAAATAAGCACTTATTAAATACAACTAGATATGTTAAGATGTTTCTATTTCCAATTTTTTTTCTAATAAATAAATATAAAAGTAATGAGATTTTAAAATTGAGTTTATTCTCATAATTCACAACATAAAATTTCAATTATTTTAGTTTGAGATAATTTAAAAAAGCTAATTTGATATTTTTTTTCTGTTAAGTATAAAGTAATATTCTGAGCTATTCTTTCAAAAGTAAAGAAATTTTGATATTTCAGAGTTTCTCTACTCAAAAGTTATTAAATTCCTTGAGGAACTTTATAAAAATAATTATTTAAATGTTAATCATACACCATTAATATAAAAGAACTGCACAATATACTGTTTCAAGAAAATCCTTAAATAAATGCGAATAATCACAGGTAAAAGAAGGAAGAAATGGTATACCAGAAAAATAATTTTTGTTACAGAAAAATTAATATCCTGAACCATTCTTTCAGATTTAAAATTTTTAAAATATTTTTTAGCTGTAAAACCACAATGAGTGCTTTTCATAGATTTACATGCCATATATGCAGAATGGACTCCTTTTCATTAATATTTAAATTTTTTAACCATAAACTTTTGGGAACTAGAAAAAGGGGTAAACCCAGGTTGAGATGGGTTATGCAGAGGAGGATTTTGCTTTCCTAAGAGTAATTAATTGCAAATCAAACTGCAAAAAATAGATCAGAGTGGAAGAAAGATCTTCAGAAGGTCTTGGTTCATCAGGGTTGTCATGCTAATAGAAAAAGAAATTTTTTACAGCATTTTTTCAAATCAATATTCGTATATTTTCCCCTCTTTGTTTTAAAATAATAGCAAAGATATTTTTCTATTCTCAAAGATTATTAATAATTAGTCATCATTTAGCTTAATGTAGGTCACCATCTATTAATAAGTGGAACAATTTTTTTATAATCAGTAAAATATATTATATGAACAAAAAAAATGTTTAGTGATTAATTAGTTCTATAATTGGAAAAGAAAAAAAGTGCTTTGTTCTTCCTATATAATAAGTTTCAAAAATAAAAAAATTCACAAAACTAGATCTTTTATGTGTGTGTGTGTTTGCACAAAAGAAAATACGAATTTTAATTTATAAGAAGTTGGAATAATGTGATTAAGCATTGTATAAAACATTTAAGATATAAAAATTGATATAACTTTACCTTTAGCCCTAAATTATTAGAGAACCATTCATCTCCTAAGAAGTTACAGGCCATGTCAACATCACCATTATAAATGAGACCTCTGAGACCAGAGCCAATTAATTTTAAAATTTGAGGTCGCATTGTATCATATATTCTCTTATATCCAATTTCAACATCAAGGCTAAAAATATTTTTTAATTCATAATTAAATAAAAACTTAACAAATACTGATTTCTAGTAAAAAATGTAACATAAAACATATGATAATAATGAAAATTTAGAATTTATATTCTAGAATCATCCTAATAATTTCAAAAAAATTTATATAAGTCTTTATTATTTCTTGAAAATAAAATATTCAGCTTATATAAATACAAAATCTGTAAGAATAGCAAATAATTTTATGATTACATAGAAATTTTTTATGGCATAAAAAATAAACATTTTATAACATATTGTTAAACATAAATAATTTGCATTTCATAAAATTTAAAAACACATTAAAATTATTTCCTGAATATTAGAGCATTAATTTTTAGAGCAATATATATGTTTAAACTGCTGGCCACCTAAAATTGCAACCTCCAGAGATATCGGTGATCGTGTTGGATAAAATCAAGCAACTGTGATGTAGATAAATAAACACTGGATATAGAAATGAACAGTAGATTGATTAAAGCCATCTCATTGCATCACTCTAAGTGATGACAAGCATATTGAGTGCATAGTACGGATGGATTGCTCAGTTACAACATGAACGATGGCACAACAGGTTTAGTCTATTATGCATCATTCAGTGTCTGCTTGTACCATTCAATGTTATTTGCAGCTGACTAGAATGTTAGCAAGGTATCCATTGCTTCATTTACCCATAATTCAAAATCACAAGTATTTAAGCCACTGAGGTGTGAGGAGAAATGAATATGGATAGTGAAATAGAAAACATTGTCTTAAAAGATGAATTCCTTTTCTGGCTGCAAAACCATGAATGAATTGGAAGCTAGAAATACTGTGGAGAGAGATTAACAAAACTGTTACATTATGCATCACTACACTGATTTTGCAACTGAAACCATGCTTTTGGATAGTACAGGATTCCATACAAGCATCCTTCTAGTACATATTGTAAGTATTGCTAGTACTTTGAAACACTCTGCATTACATCTTTGATATGTTAAAGCATGTGGTTCACCCATACCTTCAGCACACTTGCCACCAGCAATATTTCAACAAGATAATGCATGACTACAGAAACATACAATATTAAAACGGTCTGCCTTACTACATTGACTTGCTTTTCTCCTATCTATCACCAACTGTAGATGTGTGGTCCATGCTTGCAAAAAAAACTAGCTCAGGATATAGCACCAGCTGCTAAACCAGATCAATTTTGGCTATAAGTGAAAGCAACATGGGCTGCTATACTATGAGGATACAACCACAGCCTCTTATTCCATGACAAGACATGTGGCAGTGGTTATAGCTAACAATGGCAGCTATGCTAACAACAGATTTTTTTATCATCCACACTTTGTACAAGAGCCTGTAATTTCAATCATTTGATCTTAGTATAACATGTTACCTGCGAAATAAATTTAGCTATGATATTTCAGGTCTTTTTTTGAGAATACACCAGTGTATATGTTGCATATCATAACAAAAAGTATAAATATACTTAAAAATATTTAATTTAAAAGTTACCTGCATATGTCCCAATCTTGAACAAAAGAAGGTATGTGAAGAGCATTACGAACTGCAGCTTGATTTAAATATTTTTTCACATTAGATGAATCAATACAAGGAGGATCATCCCGAATCTGATGAGTCTAGAAATGAAACGTTTTGATTATTTTTATCATCACTAGTTAAGAGATATATTTCCATACATACAGAATAGGAATATTAACTTTTTAAGAAAATTCTTTTTCATTAAAAGAATTCCTTTTTTGACATTATCTACACAAACTTATAAATTTTTCCAAAAAAATCTTTCGTAAAATAAACTTGGGTAAGAAATATATTATATCGCATAAAAGGCATAATATTTTCAAATTTATTATTTATCATTCTAATTAATTTAAATTTCAGAGAAAAAGAACAAGCAATCACATTAGTTTAATAATGCTAATAGCAGAAGCTTTTAAGTAACTCGTCACTGCAATATTACTTTTCACATGATCACATTATTCAAAATTACTAAAATTATTATAAAAATTGAAACACTAAAAAACATTTCTTTATTTTATCAAAAATTTGGTGCACGGTTTATGAGAAATAAAAAAAGCAAATAAATATTATATTGAATTTTTAACTAATCTAAGCAGCACAAGATGCTGTACAACTCAAAGAAAATGCTAAAATATTGTATGTTCCAAATAATTATAGTCATAGCACCATACTCAAGCATAAATTTTCTTATTGAAATTTCCGATTGTGAATATTTCCAGACTGAAGATTTGCATCTTTTTAATAAAGGTAATTTTAAAGCTATAAAAACATTAGTTCAGATTTACTATTTCTAATAAACAAAAGAATTGCACATATAAAATAATACAAGTGATGATAAAATAACACACTTTCAATGATTTGGGCAAATATCTAAGAAGATTTCGTTTGTCAACAGCATATCTTGAAACACCAAAACCTGAAGTAGCACAATCTGAGTACAAGTTATAAACATTCAATCCTGAACCTTGTACAATTTCTGAGACTTCAGCAACCTACAATATAAGAGAAAATATAACAATTATTCAAATATTATGAACATTATTTATGAATACAAATTTTTGAAATGAAAAATAATTACAAGTAAAATTAAATTTTTACCTTGCCTTATATCAATAATTCTTTAGCATTGATAGTTTAAAATGTGGATTATGGTATTGCAGTTACAAAGTGAGGACAGTTATGAAATTTATGCTTGGTTTAAGTGTAGATCAGTTATAAATCCATAGAAGAAATGCATTGAGTAATGATTATTTACTATTTAAGACTATATTCAGGTGGCAAAACAAATTCAAAAGAGGAAATTTTACTCTGGAACATGCTGAAAGAAGTTTGCACAAATGACAGTAACAGAAGAAAACATTTCTGCTGTAAAGAAAATGATAAACAAAGACCAACAAGTGTCATACGAATGGATACAGACACTACATTTTCATGCACCATCAATTCATTCCATTCTGAGTGAACCATTTATAAATAAAGATCTTTGGATAAATAAAGATCTTTTAATGTCTCCAGGTATCACACAGTCTGACAAAAGAATAGATGATTAGTTATGTAACTTGGTTTTGAATGATGCTACAAATGTTTAATTTTGATATATTAACTTTGTGACAAAAGATGATGAATATTGACTGTAATATTACAATGTACTAACCAAAGATCAAACCAGTTTGCATACTTGATGAGGATACAACCTAAGCTGTCCGAAAAAGATGATCACTTATAAGTGGTACACTGAACAGAGCTAGCTTAAAGTTATAAAATCTATGAAAAACCAATGCTTAAAATCAGGAATTGATACCTAATTTCTACACCATAACAATGCTCTAATTCACAGTCCAGACTTTGCATCCTGTGACTTAACTCTGTTTTTGGGTGTAAAGATGAAGCTAAAAGGAAAATTATTTGATAAAGATGATGAGAACTTTTTGAAGGCTGGAGATAACTAGGGTGCTTCTCTTCCAGATAGAAATTGACATAGCTGGTTTAAAGACTATTTTGGCACATGGAGAAGTATACTGAATGTGGGGGAGGTTACTTTAAAAAATTCAATAAATAATACTGCACTGCAAAATACCCTTTATACATAAACGATTATTTAACTGATTATTCTTAAGAGGAAACTTATTAAAATTTCGGAAACAAAGATTTTAATGAAAGGAACTATTAAATGTATGTAATTTGGATACTTTTAATGAATATTTGATCACTCTCCAAAATAATAGTAATTAATGTTTTAAACATTTTGAAACTTTACCTGGCCTAACACATAATTCAGCATTTTATAACAAAAAAAAAAAATCTTATTAACTCAACCTTAGGCATTTTATGGAATAAACAAATTAAATTTCTTTATAAGTTTTTTCATTTATTTTTCTTTGCAAAAAAAAAAAAAAAAAAATAGTACATTAAGTTTCAATAAATATTTTTAATCCATGTGATTGATAAACTATAACTAAAGATTGTTTTAAAATTTTATGAATGGAAAATTTGTTTGTCTTTTGGAAAATATTTACATTAAATAATCAGAATTCATGTATATCACAATAATGGAAACAGAAAAATTGCCAATTATCAAGCATAATACAAGTGTATATACATAGAGAAATAAGAAATAAATTCCTTGTTGCTTAAAAGGGATTACAATAAAATCTCTTTTGTTTAACAGAATTTTGCATAACAGAATTTAAATTAATCAATTGTTCATTAAATTAGAATTGTGTACATTCAAAATTCCACTTTAAATTTCCCATAAATTTAAAATTATACATAGTCATCTTTATACAAATGTGTTATCGTAAACAAAATTGATTTGTCTCTAGTTTTTGAGTAGATAAAAAATTTTGATATATTTTTAAGCTAAATAAACATTGCTTTATTTTAAATAAATGGATTTCAGAACATATATTCTATATATATATGTATATATATATATATATATATATATATATATATATATATATATATATATATATATATATATATATATTACCAAATAAAAGAATGCATTATAAAATTTGATTCATTTATTCTTTCACACATGAGCAAAAGTAAAAAAAACAAACCAGTTTTTACTAAGTCCTTTTTTTTATTTAATAAACATTTAATACTGACATAAGCATGGTATATACATTAATACTTATATATGACATTTCAAGAATGCAAAAAATTTCTTACATACTAATTAAATAATGGAAACATTAATGCAGAAGTTTATTTTATATAAAATATCATTTTTCCTTAATATAAATCTAAAATATACTTACAGCTTTTTGACAATATTTTGAAGTTTTATCATAGAAGTTACAGTTTTCAGGAGTTGCACTTCCCCCACAACAGTATTTTTCCAAAGAATCCCATACTCTAAAATAAAGTGAGCAATATAAATACTTATGAGTCATTAATTACTCACAAAATATGTATATGAAAAATCATATTAGTTAATTTTAATGTACATCTCTTATATTTGAAATATACTACACAAAATAGATTCAGTTCCTAGAAATAAAAAATAACAATAGATTTTAACATCAAGACAATTTTTTTAATAAAACTGAAAACCACTGTAAAAAAACTACCCAATTCTTTCATATTCATCATCACAAATTATTGAATTAATATATTTAGTTACAAATTTATACAAAGCAGATACTTGTGTGTATAACATAAAGATAATTTATGCAGTAACAAGTAAAATAGCTTTTTAAAAAATGATGTTTCATTAAAATCACTATAGACATAAAAAAAATCAGAAACAAATTAACTATCTAATTTTTTGTTGCACATGTATACTTTCAATAAATGGTATGTATAATCAAAATTTTATTGTATCACAAAAAATTTCATTGATAAAGAAATTTTTTCAAAAAATTTATGCTCTTTCTTATGAACTTAACATCAAAAATTTATTTTATAAAATAAAAATTTAATTCTTGAAACATCTCACAAATTTTTTATGTAAATATTTTTATTACAAGAAAAATTCTTTAAGTAAATATACTGTGAATAAGTAAAAAATTCATCAGCAAGTTTTTTGAAAATTTAAGACTATAAAAAAGTAATGACATGTAAATTATTAATAAGAAAATACAATTGCCTCTGCTTACTAATTTGAATCTTTTGCCTTAATTTTTTCATGAAAATAATTAGTATATCAATTGTATGTCATAATTACATTTTTCTTCCAGTGGCTTTAAACTTATTACATTTTCTTCTATCTAAAACTATTTTCTCAAAAAGCTTCATTGGGAACGCATCTCTCACAACAATGAACATTTAGCTTAAATATTTTTTATATATACCTCTTATGTTTTATATATACCTCTTAATTTGTTTTATATCTTATCTTCTTTTATATCTTAATTTGTTTTATATCTTTTTATCTCTTAACTGAAAAGCATAGTGACATATAGATTAGGTGATTAATTTAAAAGAATATTCTTTTGTTTTTATGCTATCCTTATCTATAAAGTATGCAGCAAGATTTTCAGAATCATTTCTAATTCAATGTCTGCATTTGATGTAAAGGTGCCTTTTTTGACTCTGAATGTGAACTCCTATTTTAATCATTAATTTGCATGTACATTGTTAATTTTTAATCTGATGTTTTGCAAATGATTTGAATAAATTGTCTCCTTCTTTCAATTTTTATTCACTACAATTTTTATTATTTTTTATTTAAAAACTCTTTTGCAAGATTATAAATGGCAAAAGAAAACTGATCTGCATGAAATAATTCTTTGATTTTTAATGAAAAGTACTCATTATTTTAAGAAAAAACAATTTTTTCTATAAAATAATTATGTTATGTCTAAATCGTTAAAAAAAAATGAGACAGAAACTTCATTTAAATATTTTTTAAAGAACCCTTTAAATACTGTATGTTTAAATTGATTAAAATATTTTTCTTTAAACTCATGAATGGAAAGTATTATGGATATGAATAAACAATGAATTCAAATTACGTAAATAGTGAGAAAGTTTAATGATCAAAACTTTTTTGGAAGAAAACACAGATAAATCCATATGCAAATTACAGTTGGAGCAAGGGATATCTGATGGTTCAGACCATCAAGCTGAGGGACACCATTTAAAACTTTTCATTGTCAATTAATCCTTTAATTGGTTTGGCCATAGAATGTACAGTGTACAAATACTTGGCTACATCTGGTTTGCCCGTACAGCATACAGGATTAATATTTTCTTCTTTCCTGTTTTGATTTGTCCATATTTTTTAATTGATTCAAAGACAGTCTTAGTACTAATGTATTTCAACAGATGGCATAGGTAGTCCATGTCACTGAAAAGTATTTAAACGGAATTTCTCCTTTTTTCTTTCTTATCAAAGGTTGGAAGCAGTTGGCATTCTTTATTTTTGATATTTTTGTTATAAAGTTTTATGTTTGTGAATTCAAAGCATCTTAGTTACTTATTGTATAATCAAAGAGAATAATTTATTGTTAAAATGTTTCTGATGATTCAAATAAAAATTCAGAATTGTCTCCTATTCTGAATTATTCATCAAATGATCATGTAGTGAGCTGAGCTCCAATGAAGATTTGATGTGTGATAGAAATTTTGTCGAAATTGCTATGAAAAATCTACCTCCTGCATGTCCTCAGTTTAATTTTACTGGTTGGTTGGGTTTAGTTTTACTGGTAGGTCCAAAAATGGACATGATGCGCCAAGAATAAAGTTTTTGAAGCAGATATTTTTATTTATTTATTTACTATTATTTTTTTTTGTGAGCCCAAGCAACATTAAAACTTTAAAAAACAAAAATCAAATATATATATATATATATATATATATATATATATATTTAATTGGATATAATTGGATATATTTTATAATTGGATTTTATTATATATATATATATATATATATATATAATAAAATCCAATTATAAAATATAAAAGGAAAAATCAAAATTATACATAATTTTAAAATTTAAAACACAAATTAAATATAATTTTAAAAACTTGCCCTCAAAAAGGCAAATAGGTCCCTGTGGGGTGGTTTCCCCAGCAAATCAAATAAGGTTAAAATATCACAGTTAAAAAATATGAGCATGAAATTAAAATACAATAAACAGTCAATGGTTCATCACACATTTTACACCAGGGATTTAATTCGTTTAGAAATAAATTTCTATGTGTGAAACATGTGTGTCCTATACAAAGGCAAGTTAATCTTACATCAGCACTCCATATTGGTAAAACTATTAATGAGGTGATGTATAGAAACTTGGCACGCAATTTACTATTGACCTGCAAGTTCCATGACTCCTGTCAAAGAGAATAAATTAATTTTTTATTGAATAAAACATTTCTGCTCACATCAGACAAAGGAACTGATGGGTGACTTGTGCCAGATGCAGATTTAGCAGTTGCATCAGCCCTCTCGTTACCATCGAGATCTATATATGTGTGTGTGTGTGACTTAGGATCCAGCAGAAAATAATGTCATACCCCTTGCCAGCAAGGGATTCCAAAGCTCGGAAAATTCTAGACACAACAGGATGGAAGTCAAAACCTGCATAGATTCCAACACACTCAAACTGTCAGTGTACAAACAGTATTTAGAATGATCACATGTATTCATCTGCTGAAGAGATTGATAAATAGCTGTTGCTTCAGCAGAGAAGATAGAACAGGACGAGTGGAGGCTGTTGCTAAGAGTATTGTTTTCAATAACTATAGCACAATCAACATGTCCTGTAGATTTTGATCAATCGGTGAAAATTGGTACATATGTGGCATATTGACAATGATGTGAGGCACATAGCTGCTGGAAAACAGAAGTTGTGTTGTATTTTCTTTAACGAGCAAAAAGATTGATAATTTTAATCTGTGGATCATACCAAGGTGGATGTAAAAGCAGGTCCACTTTGTCAAAATGGACATCACATAGGTCTGAATATAATAAGCTGGACTTTGTCCAAGTGTGAAAAGGTTGAATGCTGTATGAATGTGCGTTATACAGCCTTTTTAATGCAGGAATAATAATCACTGAATATAATGGATGATGAGGCTCAGATATAATTTTTGCATAATAATTGAGAGACAGCTGCATTCTTCTCAGGTCTAAAGGTAGTTGTTACAAATTGCATAGACTCTGGACAAATGATGTGCGGAATGCGCCTGAACATATTCACAAAGCAGAATGATGTATTGTATGCAGTCTGCATAGAACAGAAGACCTAGCAGATCCATACATAATACACCCATAGCCAATATGAGACAAAATTAATAATTGGTAGACACGAAATAGTGATGTGCAATCAGCACAAGCTTGTCCATGGTTGATACGAATTGGTGTACGCTCAGCACGATTCTTTTTCCTTAAAAACGAAGGACTGTAAGAGTTGTTGCATGAAAAGCTAGCAAAGGTTTCACCAAGAAAGTTAGCGATGTCCTTAGGAGAAAAGTATACAGCAGTCCGGATTTTATGATAGGAATAGAGAATTCCTTATGTGTCCCATTGGCTGCTTTCACTTTTCTCCACAACTGTTTACTGTATGTGGAAGAAGTAATTGAGGATACATTAGCAAGACCAGGATTCCTTCTGACTTCGATGACGAGTTCTGCGAGCTAATGCTTTTCCTCTCTTATAGGCAATAAGATTCTCAATTGTGGGGTATCTTCTAAATAACCCCCATAACTTACTCTGTTTCTTATAGGTATCTTGACATTCATCAGTCCACCAAGATTTGCAACGCCTGTGTGGTAGAGAAACTTTTAGGTATTGATACGTCAACTGCAATAATAATTGTTTCGGTAACTTTACTTACGGCATCATCAATATTATCAATCTTAACCATTTCATTATCAATAACTGCCAATTGTGTAAATAATGTCCAATCTGCCCAACTGTACATGTAAGTAGGTATACATTGTCCTACACTACTACCTCCAGTCTGAAAGATGAGAGGAAAATGAGCACTGTTGTGCAGATCATTTCCTACAGTTAAATTTAACAATGGCAGAAAAGATGGTGAACAAATGGCCAGATCAAGAGAATGAAATGTTCTTGTGGGTACATGGAAATATGTCTTCTCATCGGTATTAAGCAGACAGAGACTGTTGTCTGAAATAAACTGCTTTATTTGCCAACCGCGAGAGAATTAGTATCATCATTTCCCCATAAAGAACTATCGCCATTAAAGTCACCTAACACTAGAAATGGTGTTGGCAGCTGATCCATTAATGCATTGAGTTCCTCTTGGCAGATGACATCATGTGGTGGTAAATATAAACTACAGACTGTTATTTAACAAGAAGTATGAATTCTTACCACAACAGCCTGTAGACTCATATTCAATGGATGGACAAAGCTGGGAAAAGTATTAGATGTTAATATACATACACCACCAGACACTACGCCATCATCACCACAGTCTCTTTTAAAGCTTTTAAACCCACACATGGAAAAGCTATTGCTTGACTTCAGGAAAGTCTCCTGAAGTGCAAAACATGCAAGGTTATAGGCTGATATTACAGACTTGATGTCATCGTGATGGGAACGCAAACCATGGCAGTTCCAAGAAACAAAAAAAGTTATTTTTAACTTGGAAAGCTCCTTTCTTGGAGCTGGAAAGCGTGTCATTTGACATCTCCTCGAACGATAAGTCCACATCATAGGGATGTAAAGATACAGGGTCAGCCACCAGGGACAAAGCTTTATGAGTAGATATGGAGGATTGATAAGAGCCCTCCTTTGAAAATTTTAATTTATCCACCTTCATAGCTCTTGATTTTTCAAAAAGGAGCTTTTCTTTTAATTGTAGAATTTGAAACAGGATGATTTGACTTTAATGTTGTTATCTGGGATAATCTTATAAGAGGAAGTGAAACCGATTCAGTTTGTGTACTTGCTGATCTGGTGATTTTTTTGGCTGTGGTTGCATAGCTTACTTCAGGTTTAGGGTAGCGACAGGTAACTTGTCATCTAGTCTCAGGGTATGAACAATTGGCAGTAATCTTTAGTGTGATTTCTTTTTCTATTACCCAGTTTGGACAACTTTGAAAATAGAAGGGGTGTCACCATGAAAGCTGGCACACCTCTCCTTTGCTGTGCAAATCGAGCTATCATGACCAACCACTGCACAACGTGCGCAGGTTAGTTGGCCTCTACAAGCGTTTCTCGAATGTCTGAAACGTTGGCAGTGAAAACATCACAAGGGATTTGGTATGTAAGGCCAAATCCTGGGTAAATTTAGGCATGCAGCTTTGACATGCTGTGGAAGGTCTGCTGTCGCAAAAGTCAGAATGAAATGCTTGGTATTTATATACTTTCCATCTCTTCTGACTGTAATGTGTTCAACGGCACAGACCTTCTGGTTCTGCAAATTTTCAAGAAACTCATCCGTTGGCATGAACAACAAATCTCTTGCGGATATTACACCACAACAAAAATTTAAACAACCATGAGGTGATACAGTTACCTCTATATTTCCAAGAAAATTAATTTTAGTTATAGCGGCTGCCCGAGTAACATTTGCAACCTCAATGTGAAGGTCACCAGATCGCACTTTTTGGATATTCTTCACTTCCCCAACAGAGGTCAATATTCCCTTTTCAATTAAAAAGGGGGATACAGTTTCAAAATTTCCCTCCTTTCTATTTATGATAAAATATTTGCAGTTTAAAGTTTTCATTTGTTGTTCCCGAGGGAGAAAAAACTTTTTTCTATTAGTTAAAATTTCGGGACCTATACGCACCACCCACCACAGAGTCCAACAAGGGGATGTAGACCAGCTGTACCAGTGCTAGCCAGGTCCTATACGCTCACAGTACATCCCTGAGATGGGATCCACCCTTAACAAGTCATCCAGTACATTGCTTGATCCATAAAGCCAATTGATGTGCTAAGGACCACAACACACCTCCTGTTTACCTGAAGAAGAGGCCAAAGTAATGTGTTGTTCTCTGGGGACCTCAATTACCAGGACCCTTTCCGAGGACACGGGTATCTATGCACGGCAAACACGAGGGTGATTTAGTCCCAAACAGGAGCTAATAGCCACAGAATGGCGAAAGCTACTCAAGGAGAGCCCTCAACTTTGTGCGAGGCAATTGCAATGAGGGAGAAAAGGAAGAAAAAGCAGAAGAGTAGAGAAGAGAAGAAAATTAAGAAGAGGACAGATCACAAGGGTACTTTGGGATTATGACACCTGTGTTTACCCAAAGAAGATAAACTCCCTGAGGGGTTTAATTTTACTGGTATTCCAGCCATATACAAGTTGATGATGCTTCCAATGAGCTGCAGTTTCATAAAATGCTTATTGATTTTTCTCTGATGAATATAATTCTAGAAAATATAAATAAACATCCAAAACAGTGCATCAATCAAGCATTGCAGAAAAATTTAAAATCAAACATTACATCTCTAAAACTATATTGAAATTGTACTACACAAAAAAGGACTTCTAAAACTATGCCTTTTTAATACATGGTAAGTATTTTTATGAAATTTTTCAAGAAAACTGTAATACAATCATCATTGAAAATATTCTAGTATTCCAAAAAACATTTAGGGACATTATTCCTGCAGACTTAACACATAACTGGTTAATTTTTTACCAAAATGTTCATAAAAAAGAGTAGTATTTTTATTGTATATAACTTAACACCAAACTTAGTATGAAAGGAAAATGGAAGAATTTTGGTTAAATTTTGGTAAATAATGAATTTAAACATTTTTTTAATGTTCAATTATATTTTTAAATATAGAATAATAGTAATTTATTTTTAAATTGATCTCCTTGTGTAACCAAATCTAAGTTTTAGTAACTCTGAACAACAATAAGTATTTTCTAAATTAAAACACTCACATATATATATATATATATATATATATATATATATATATATATATATATATATATATATATATATATATATAAATGATTGTTTCAAGAATTTCATTGTCTAAATAAAGTTTTGAATTGGTTTAAGAATTAACAATCCAATTATTACAGTAATAAAATCAATTCAGTTATTAGATAAAATTTTATTAATACCTATAAATTATATAAAATTATTATATATCTCAGCATTTTTTTAAATAATAAAAAAATCACATTATTAAGAATTTCAAATGTACAGGATATTTGAAATAAACAAGTAAAAATATAAAGCAAAAATGCTGAATAAACTTACTCAGCACCAATCAAGCCATGGTAATATGCAAAAAATACTATAGAATTTGACAAATTCCTGGCATCCAAATATCCATTTCCAATGGCAAAACCCTAAAAATCATATTTATGAATAAAACTTTTTTTTAACAAAACTAACATTAACATTTGTCTCAGATAAGTTTAATAAACAAAGAATAAAAGTAAAATTTGAATATGAGCAATACAACAACATAAATTAAAGAAAATAAATTTATTGTAAAAAAAAAAGAGAGAGAGATACATAATAGAAAATAAATTTTTCTTTTACACACAAAGATGAGCTATTAATACAGAAAAACTCAATAAATCTGTTATTACATAATGTTAGAAGTATTTTACTTAAAAAGATATTAAAATCAATATTAAAAAAATTATATGCCAAAAATTCTTATTATTCATAATGACAAATATTTTGTTTGATTAATGACTGTAATTTTAATTAAAAAATATATTTTGAATTTCAAAAAATACCCAAGATATGGAATAACTGCATAGTTGTGATAAATTATCCTTAAAATAATTTTAAAAGGATAAATCTTATGTAATTGCATGGATTTGTTATCACCACCTGACTTTAAAACACATAAGAATACTGTCACCTCAGTTTAAAAGATAAAAATATTGTTTTAAAATGATTATTGTAAAAGGCATTATCAAATCTGATGTAATTATGTGCATCATGTGTAAATCAATCATTTTAGAAGAATATTGTGGCTCCAATATTTCAAAATGATTATTAAGTAATTATATCAAGATGATAGATAAAAACAACTCTTTATCATTCTCAACAGAATTTTTTGTTTGTAAAAAAAAAGTAAAGATTCTTATGATTAGTTTCTATAATAATTAATATTCAATACACATACACAAGTATCAAAGTTTAAACAAACAAAAGTGTGTAATATATCTGGCTATAAAGTTTCATAAATTTTCTCTGCAAACTAAATTAATTAAAATTCGAACAAATTATATTTCATAAATTAACACTTCAAACATCATCAGAGCTGAAAATTCTATTCCAAGTAAATAATGAAAATTTCCTATAATTACTATATTATAAAGAATAGTTATTCATCTTTAAATAAAGCTAATCAATCAGCCTTTTGTTGCTGAAATAATAGTTAACATGAAGCCAATTTTTTGAAAAAAATTATGCATAACTGTACTTGGAGGGCAACTTTGATTTGGTTTGACTCTATAATAATTTTTTACACACAAATGCTTAAGTAAACGGAATCTATAATCTAACAGATGCAAATGATTGAGATAAAATTTGATGAATTAAATGTCAGAGCACTAACCATTTGGTTTTCATCTGTTAAGATGGAAACTTAATAAATCAGATAAACATGGTTGGTTAATTTTTGAGTGAAAAATTTTATAAAAATCATTGTCATGACTTAAAATATTTGAAAACTATTGCAACCATAAAATCTGTACATATACAGTACATTAAATATTAAAAATTTAATATATCATTAAATTATACAAATATATAATTATATCAGAACAATATATTTTTGTGTAAGTTGACACAAAATGAATTTTATGAAACTGAGGGTACCACAAATCATAATATCCTCAGTTTATTCATAATGTTACAAATAAACTAACACACATAAAAAATTTGGTTTGATTTATCATATCCATGAACTCATCATTAAAAATTTATACATAGAAGTTTTGAGTTTAATTTTAAAGATTTAAATTACTATTCTCATGAAGGAGAAGAAACATCCAAAGAAATTTTAATCATGAATATCTACAAAGGCAAATATCATTATGTTGTTGTAGCTTATCTTGAACCCCGTCTGATGAAGTCAGATCAGATCCAAGAATCCGCTGATGTTTAAAAGTTGAAAACAAGAAGATGGAAAGAGTTAAAATTAGTATTATAATCAAGTTATATAACAGCAATAAGTCTCAAATTAACAATTTAATTTTTTAACTAAGAAAAAAATATTTAGTTTTTAGAATTAATAACAAGAAATGAAAAAAATATTTATAAAAATCTTTAAATTTTAGTGTATGAATGATAGATACATTTTTAAGGTAATCATTTGTTTTTTTTTACAAAACACATTTTACGCATGTGAAAAAGTGCTCAATGTTATATCAATACTCCATTTTTATTAAAAAAATATGAGAGAGAGAGAATAACATTTCTATTTATATTCATTATAATATTTTGTTTTAATGAAAAATGTAATAGAAAAAGGAGAATTAAAAAAGAATAAAAATGTTTAGTTTGTGTGTGACGCTATCACTTTTTTGAACACAATGGCTAATTTGATATGATGAATTTTATAGTAGACTTTGAATACTACAAACATCCACACCTGATGAATGCGATTCACAAATTGTTAACTTGAAGCAAGAAGATTAATCACTCAACCGACACTTTAGTTCAGTATATGGGGTAATAATAGTTGTATGTATGTATGTATACATAAAGGATCGATAGATATATTTGCATATTAATATTTAAGGCCCTTTTCTTCAAATCAGAATGTCATATCTAACTTGTACATATTTTAAATCTATTTAATGAAAATTGTACTTGTCAAAACTACCACAGTTGTTACATAAACTAACAAAAATTGTCTGAGTGAAATACATTGTTTAATTATATGAACTTAATTAGAATTTATATGTATTAAATGTATGTTACATGTAATTTTAAAATCACAACAAATGTAATCCATTCTATTAATAAAAAATAACAAATTTGTAATCCGCAATAATTAGAAAATGTTCTCCTTGCTTTTGAAAATAAAATGAATCATACACATAACTATTTATTTTATAATGTTCGACAATTTCAGTTTATTTGATGGATATAAATCTCTCTTTAGCTCAAATATTATATCTATCTTTAACAGTAACTTATTCAGCAGTTACAGTATTTTCTACAGCAGCATTAATTTTAAAATGTTCCCATTAAAATGTGATCTAAAATGTTGTTTAATATTAAATTCAGATAGTGAATATTGACTATGATGAGAAATCTAGATTAAATAAAAATAACTTCTTGCAAAAACATTTTAATTATGAATACATTCACATTTAAAAATTAATATTTATGCTCATGATTTTATGCAAAAAGTTGAGAAATAATACAATAAACAAAAATATTTTATTAAAAGATCCTTTATTAAATTTTTTAAAAAATCAGCTTTCACCCATTTAATTTAATTATAAAATTTTGATGCATTAATGAAACCTTTACAATATTAATCTTATCAGTAATACTGGTATAAATAATATAGTTCCAATCTCAAGTAGATGAAATTTTGAATTTCAGCAATTCATTACATTTCAAGTCCTCTGACAAGGCTACCATTCATGTACTACAATGTCATATCACAGATTATTCTCGAGTCAAACACAGAGTAAAACGAAATAAAAACATTTATAAGTTCTATTTTAATTATATTTTTAAAGATTGGCATTTTCATCAAAAAGAAAGTGCAGAAAATGTAAGTAACCAATTTGTGCGGTTTGTTTTCTCGGAAATAATTTTTGCCAATATTGCTATTTGGATTTCCTAATTATTATTTCTAAAGTTATAATATTATTAAGCATTAGTGAAAAATAATTGATACATAATTTCAATCAATCTAAATGACTAAACAAAAAGAACAATTTACACAGTATAAACATTTGTAAAATAGGATTTTAAAGGAATAAAAATAAATTACTAACTTTGAAATTAATTTTGGCAGGACCATCAAGTACTCTCACAGAGAGTGTAGGTATATAAATTCCACCATAACTTTCTCCAGTAATGTAAAAATCATTACCTTTGAATTGAGGAAATTTTTCAAAAAAGCTTTGGAGAGCAACATAGTTATCATATGAAGTTGAATCATCATCAGTATCATACTTTTTGTTATCTGCATAAGAGAAGCCAACTCCAGAAGGTGCTTCCAAAAATAAAACATTTGCAGCCTGAAATTATAAATATAAACTTACTGACAAAACTATTTCATTTTCTACCATAATATGAAATGCACAGTGCTGATGGCTCAAATATGTTTACACATGAATGCTTCATTTTCAAATCAATTAACTCCATCAGGGTAATTTGTGAAAATTTAAAAAACTGTAATACTTCTTGATTACTTCTTGTAAAATGTAATACTTCTTGAGACTTATGTTTTTTATATTATTTACATTATTTACATATATATTTTTTATGATGTCAATTACTATAATAAGGAACATTTGTTCTGAATATTATATATAGCTTTTTTAATTAAAATTTCATGAAATTCAAAAGTGGAATTACTTGATTTAGCAAGGGAAACATCTATACATACATTTATAAAAACATAAAAATAAATATTATTAATTAATTGCACTCTTAAAAACTACAAAATATACATTTTAATAACAAATACTTTTTTAAAAAAAAAAAAATTTTAAATTAAGCAAGAGCTACAGAGTTTAACATAATAATAAGAAATGAAAAGAATTAAAATAAAAGAATTTTTAAGCCTTTAATATTTCAGGATAAGGTGGTGAACTCATTTACACACAAGTCAATAAATTATGGATAATATTGTAACTGAGAGCTATAAGTTAAGATACAAAATAAATGGTGTATATTCATAAAAGCAAAGAATTAAACAAATTTGAAAGAAGAAAAGAGACAGTATATGTATAATGCCAAGTATACAAATTTTATTATAGTATCTTGGAGTATTCAACTTCTCATATTCAGTTGTTGTAAGGGTATACCACAACTGAACAGTACACTGTTGGTATGATGGTTAATACATTGCATTTCTCCCACACAAGGAGATACAATACTGAAGCATGCTGAGGATCACACTATCGAGCTACACTAAGGGCAGAGAACTAGACTCTGCAAACAATGCTCTCTGAAGGCTCGGTACAGATGGAGGAAATGGTTAATGGGCTGGAATTTGTCAGCCAAGCATGTCTTAAATATGCCTTAATAGATTCAAGTTCAGTGAGAATATTGATTATTCTATGTGGGTGACATCCTACAATTGAAGGCAGTCATTGGTAATGTTCAAATGGGCACTGTTATCCATAAACACAAATTCTGCAGCCATGGCACTCCAAAACAAATGGACATGTTACTTTAGATTGAAGTTCTGACAAATTTGCTTGTTATAGGTTTAGTTTAAACACTTAGATCTGCTCTGAAGCCTAATATAATGATTCCACAAATAAACACTCCTGCATCACCGTAACATTGGTGTTCAATGACGTTGTCTTGGTGGTACTGGGTATCTGATATTCCCCATGTGAACATCAGACATGAATCAAACGGTAAGCTAAACCTTGACTCATCAGAAAACCTAAAACAAGCCCACTGTGACAATAAATGCAATGCATGTTCTTTACTCCAGGATAACCGATGATGATAGTGATTTGCCATGAGTAGAATACATTTGATATGCCTGTGAGCATATAGACTATATTGTCCCAAATATCTGTACATGATTTCCCTTGAAATAGTCACACTTATGGCCAGCAATAGCTGATATAACAGATTTGATGATGTAATTCATCTGTTTCTTTTCGCAGTTATTACCAATACTTGTCATCATTTGGCATTGTCACTCAGGGGATAACTTCTATTTATTTGCTAACATTTATTTAGAATTTAATTAAAATTTAGACAAATTTATACATAACTAAACCATTAACTGAAGATTTTATTTTAAGCAAGAAAGAAAAATTTCCAATTTTTATTAAATTACTGAATTTTAAAAAATAAAGATATTTGTTATTAATATCTATAAAATGAATTTAAAACACTATTTGTTAAAAAGCCCATATTTTATATTGTACTTTTAAAATCATGTTTATATTGAGTAACACAATGAAAGCAGTAAATTTAATTACTTTATTCCAAGAATAAGGGTTATTATAAAGACTTTTTCCATCAGCTGATACATGAAGTGGACCTAATTCACTAAGAAATCCATCCAAAGAGCTACAGCCTGGTCCACCATTCAACCACAATATTACAGGGTCAGTCGAAGGTGAACTTTGACTCTCGACAAACCTACAATATAAAAAAAAAAATTAATAATACTACATTTATTAATTCATGTTTTTAAAATTGAGAATCAATATTTTAGAAATAAGAATTCTATTTAAATTAAAATCAGAATGAATATAATATCAGTTTTCTAATAAAATCTTAACTATTCTCATACAATTTAATTTTATTAAGAGGATGAACATGATAAATTGTTGTTACAGTTAATAAAATAAATTACTTGTTTTAACTAAATTTACTATTATAAACAATCCAATACGAAGATCGATATATGAACATAAAAAGTCATACTAAATTTTACTTTATATTGCCATAGAAAATTTTCACCAAGAATAAAAGGGGTACAATAAATATAATTAAATCATATATTAAAGCAACTAAAGATTACTATAATGAATGTGAACTAAAATTAGTTATCTTACCAATAATGCAAATATCTTCCTCTGGTTGCATTCAAATATCCAGAATAGTGCCGATAATTTAGAGTAAAATTTAAGCCAGGTAAAGATATAATTTCATCAGGATGTGCATTAGCAAAAACAAAAAATGTAGAAAGGAAAAAAGCACTTCTTAACAGCCTAAGAAATATAAGAGATTAATGATATAAATCCTAAAATAAAACAGTACTTTAAATTAATAATAACAAATGTATATATACATACACCATATTGATTCACAAGTAAATTTATTAAAGAAACACCTCAAATTCCAACGATAAAAGAAATCCAAATATAACAAATATTTTTATAACTTATTTTTATCTTATTATAATAAGAATTTTAAAATAACATTGATAACATAAGACATTCACAGTTACAATACAACGATTATCAATCAACTTGACCACGTGACGATAACAAAATAACTATTCAATTATTCTCTTGTCATTACCAGACACAATTATTATCTTGTCTATACCACACATTTATGAATACCATGTGACTACTTTTCATTGTTAAGATTTATGTTATTGATATGCTCGCATGTGCTTCTGACTAATGATTTCCTTTTAATTTTGACATTTTACCAGCAATATTAAATTTACTTAACAACAGTTAATAAAATAATTTGCGTAGTACTCCACTATAAAAAGCAATCGACACAAAGGATGTCATTTAATTTGAAGTTCTTTATGATATTAATTTTTCAAAGAAGCAAAAAAAGTTTTATTTGATATGCAGACAAGTCTGCTACTATTTTTAACTTACTTTTTTTTTACTCATCACATGAAGCCTGATGGAATAATGGTAGCGTTTAGGGATGGGAAGAAATACCTGTAGCCAGCATTTTGTAATCAGTATTTGAATACAACAATCTGTAATCAGTACTTTTCTCCAAATACTCGTTACTTCCAGTAACAAAGTTGTCCCAGTATCCTCAGGCAGTTGCCGGTACAATGTACTTGTAAAGTTTCAAGTACAGAAGAACCAATGACAGAGCGAATTCTTGTCTGTTTCAAGGTAATCAGCGAGTATGTGCAAAGCCTCCTAGAAAGGTAGAAGTCTTTCTAGGAGGCTTTGGTATGTGCCTATTCCAAAGTAATCAGCGAGTACGTGAGTATGTCCCTGAGAGAGAACAGTCTACTATTTTTTAGCATGGTGTCTAGCAGTTTAATGCCATTTACCCTCTTTATAAGTGAAGATAAAGGCCTAATCAGATGAAATCGAAGAGTTGAACAAATTGTAACATAATATGTGTCTTGCATGTAATATGAGTCTTGCAAGGCAATGGTTTGTAGTAAAACTTGGGTACATTTTTCTCGATAACACATATGGATGGAGTTTTCAATGTAAGCAAAAACTAACCTCAGTTGACCGAAAGCCATCTCAAATACTTCTGGTTTTCTCTCTTCCCATTGAAAATCAATGGAATCGCAAAAAATTTTATTCAAATATTTTTAGGGATTTATTTCTGTTTTCGAAAAATTTTTTTTATGTTATCCGTTAAAACCATAATTTTTAATAAGAGTACAATTAGTGATGATTCTGTAAATTGTTAAATTTTTTAAAAAATTTAACTTAAATAATCCTGATGGATAACCATATTTTGAAGGGAATCCTCTTATTCCCGATATTTGAATCAATTGTTGATGAATGCTATATTGAAACCCACATTCTAACTCTTGTTATTATTTATCTCAATTGTTAATCATTTTCTTCTTTCACTAATTTTTAATTTTATGCATTTATTCCAAAATTTCAGAGAATATATTTTGCTCGCGATTGAACTATAAGCCATTTCAAATATTAAGCAAGGTATTATTTATCCTTTCATTTATAGCATTATAAATTTTTTTTTAATTTTCTTGATAACGGTAGAATATATGAATTGGTATCAGTAATGAACAGAAAAAAATTGCTATGTTTTTTTACTTGTTGTATATTAATGTTTTAAACAAATGTTGGTTTTTATTCTAATTAAAATTTAAGTCTTATTTTTTAAGAGTTGATTTAATATATAGCTAATTAAATTAGGATTGTAAATCAGTTTCCATTGGAAATTTGAACACTTTCACTTGCCAAAGCAAATTTGTTCTAGCTCGCGTATTGCAACCAAATGCTAAGCAACAAATACTAACTTTATTTGCTTTCTGAATTTCAAAACTTTTTATACGGTAATCACTTTTAAATGAATATTTCTGAAAAGCAAAGGAAACTACATAAAACAAAGACAATGGTATAAGACAATTATGGAATAGTAAGCAGGGAGTTTTCTTGATCTTAGTGGGTGGAAGAGAGGAATGTTAAATTACTATCAAAATGAAAGTTGTGTGATAGGATTTGATGGCAATATCGCTAAAGAATATAGAAAATATATTAATTGTTAATGAAAAAATAAGAAACTACTTTCTTTTGAAAGTTTAAAATACCTTGGGTTTCCAATTTCGTCAATCAGAAAATAAAAACTGTTAATCTGAAACAGAATCATTCTTGTCATTTTAAATTTTTAATATTAAAATTCCATAAAAACGCATTTCTGAAATTATGATAGTAGTAAAATCCATAGAACTATAATAAATTCAAAAGTATCTGGACCAGCGAAGAAATAAGCAGAAGTCGAAGGGAGAAACCGGCTCAAAATTATCTTGTAAAAGTTGGAGAAGAAAAAGCAGGTAAATAGAAGACAAAATTTAAAACGCAGGAAGTGATCATCTTTAGTTCCGCAGGTTCGACATCATTCAGCGCTGGAGATCATTTGAAAGAAAATGAGAAATAACGGAAATCTTTGAGTTGGACTGCGATAAATGGATTTACAATCATCAGACATCGGTAAAAGCTTACAATAGGATACCCCCCTTGATTATTTAGTCATATTTTTAACGCCAAGATGTGACTAACAAAATGACCGATAGACAAAGTTATAGAAAGATAGGATTACCCGGGTCACCAGAAATTGAATTTTATCGCTAAGATGTATCGCCAATTTTTTGCCAAACTAAGGGGTACTCAATTTTTCTCTGAACCGCAGACATTTTCTCTTTCTTATGTAAGATAAGTTAAGCGAGTTACTTCCAACAGCGTTTCATCAGCTGAACTAGAATGGAAATAAGAAAAGGGAAGGTCTTTAACAAAAGCAATCGACGGTTTTGGAAGTATGCAAAATTTGCGTCTATTATAGCCTAGTGCAAATGTGAATAAAATATTAATATTATAAACATTAAATTTGATGATATTTACCTCACTTACTAAGTTAGATTACATATAATGTCTTGATAACTCACAGTATCAAATATTTAATAGTATTAAAACCAATAATGTCCACGAATATCTCTATATATGTAATAAAAAAAGTTAGCAAAAAAAAATTAAATAGAAATTTATTCTAACTTTTAAAAAATAATAAGTAAATCTTTTTTTTTTTTTTTTTTTTTTTTTTTTTTTTTTCGGTACAAAATAATTTTGGTGATTAAATTGCTTCGACTTCAGAAGTTAAAATATAAGTTTCAATTTGAGAAAAAACTATAATCTTAGAGTAAAATTTAAAATTCGTCGAAGATTCGTATTTTTGGGAACAGTATAGTGAACAGCCTAATGACTATTCTAAAGCATTTTTATATATACTGCGTAAATTGCTATAGAATAAGTTTTATACAATAGAAAAATTTAATACAATTTATGGGACAATTTATTAAACTTTACGACTGTAAGTTGCTTGTAAAATTTTATGACAAAGTTCAAGAAATCTTATTTTTATGGCAGGAAAATAACTTTGAAATGAAAGTAGAAAAGATAGGGAAGAGGGAAACTTTCGAATCTTAGTACAGAGTGGAAGATATTCAAAGTTATGTTCCTGACATTTTGTGATTATAATCCTTCTCACGGCATAAGTATTCTTAAACACAGCATAAGTATTATAAAAAAATAATTGAGCAAGATGCCATCTTCACACAGTCACCAAAATTTTTTAATTTTAGAATTTGATACAAAATATATGCCTACAGTTTGAAACCAATTTTTTTTGCTCATTATTAGATCATGTACAAAAGTTTTGAAATGTAAAATAGCACAGTAAAATAGTTTGCTCAAAAATTTTTACAAGTTAATATATTTTATAGACACTAAAAATTTATTTTAGCAAAGACATTTGAATATATTTTTAATGTCATTTTTTAATAATTCTTTATTATAGTTACAACATTTTTATAATCAAAGAGTATATGAAATTTGATAGTTAAAAATACTACAATTTAAATTTGAGCATAGTGTTTACACGTATTATAAAAATAAATATTATCATTTAAACGTGTTTTTTTTTAAATCAAGTAAATTGCGTAAATTGCTATAGAATAAGAAGAAGACAATTTATGCTGTGGATATTAAAAATACTTTAGAGCCACATTCATGAATTGCAATGGAAGAAGCTGCCAAATATCCATTCAGACAACGTGCGTGTAGAAGGCAGGAGCACAATATACATCTCTTGTCGATCAACTTTGGCTGAAATCGAAGCTTTGAAAAGTAGTGTCCTCAACTAGACCACGGTAAGTCTCACGATTCATAAATTTAAACAAATATAATCGAATAAGAAAATAAAGATGAAAATATGCCAGTTAATATAATAAAAGGGAATATAAGTAATACAGATATTAATAAATATTATAATTGATAAGTTTGGAATGTTTTGCTTAAAACCAGATCTGCACAATAAAAAGGAATTCTTATTAAGAATGCGGGAAAGGTAAATTATCCATTACGTACAATTTAAAAAAGATTCCAAATGGTAAAATTCAGTTTCGCAGCTACGTAATTAATGCAAAAATGCAAGAGTTGATATTTTAATTTTGTTGATTAATATTTTTCAAACGAAGAGTGCAATTATAGAAGACTAAAATAACTGAAGAAAGATTTCAAATGTAATTTTAGATCCTCAAGACGTAAAGAGATTTACATGTATCCCTTTAATTCGTTTATTGCCAGGAAAGTATTACTAAAAAGATTAAAGTTATGTTCTACTTTAATGAAACAAATTAAGTTAATATAAAGAATTAGAATAAATTCTATTTTAAAGAATTTTAGAAGTGACTTATATAAAAATTCTTTAAAATAGCTTTATATGGTTTTCAACTTAATAATTTAAATATCATTATATTTCAAGTTCTACTTCGAGGAACCTCAGGAACTTACAGGAACGTTTAGCAATAAAAAAATTATAATCGAATAAGTAAATAGTGCAATTCTTTGCTAATAGATCATACTAGCAGAATAAAAATATGTATATAATTGTGCATTCTGTAACGCAAGAGAAAATTACTCATGTCTTAAGTAATAAAGTTATAACATAATTAAAGACAATATAAAAGCTGTTACGAGCAACGGAATCTCCTAATTGATTTTACCCTTTATACTTCTATATTGAAAAACTTTAATTTTTATTTGGTATGTTGGAAGATTAAATATAAAGGAGGCATTTATAAGGTTTATTGACAAAATTGATGCGACTAGAAAAGGTTTAGCAAAAGCTTTATTATAAAGACATTATCAGCGAGCTTCATGTAGAAAATACTCAGAATTGTAAATACACACCAAAATTCACTCATCTTTTAGCAAAATATGATGAATCCCTCATGATGTTCCATCATTTTGTTTGAAAGATATTAAAAAATAAATTGATTTCACTTTTGATATTTTTCATTAGGCTGATGTTTGTAAATTTTAAAAAAAGCAGCTGAATATACTTGAATAAAAGTTTTTAATAATGATTTTAAAAATATTTTTGAATAACTATGTTTATTTTTGTTGTAATGCATTTATAATAATGTATTTTATAGAAATATTTTCTAAAACACTTGATACAGAATCATTGGAAGAAAAAAGCTGGATCAAAACCAGGCATAAATGATTATAGTTTAATCAAAATATTACTAAATAATGGAAGATGTATTTTTACTTTCCGCATGTCCGTTTGTTAGGGTAGCTGCTGGGAAATTTTCTAGGTTTCCTCATTTCTGACAAATATGAATTATTTTAAAAAGCTCTACCGATATGGATATCATAAAAAAAAAAAAAAAAAAAAAACATACAACAGTTTTCAGATGCTAAGATATTCAAAACGCGAAATCAAACATATTCGGAATATTAATCTAGATTAAATTTCTTTTTAATTTAATTCTTTTTCCTAAGCTGGTAAATGATTATTAGTGCTTTGGCCATATCAGCTCAACATCTCATGAATTTGATCTGTATTCCACTATGAGTATATAATATAGTTAAGAATACATTTAAATAATTGATTTAGGTCGAATTACTCTTCGAGTACAAAATGAAATTGTAGAATGACAAACTAATCAAATTTTATTAGAGTTATCGGAAAATATTGTCAATATATACTACATATAAAAATTTTTTGAATATGGTATACATAGGAGGTGATCAATAATTTGTACCTCTTATTCACAGGGAAATCATTTATTTTGATTCACAGAAAAAATTGCAATTATGACGTGACTGAGTTTCAAACACATGTAAATTGCTTTTTCACACATTAATTTTTCTCAGTGAAGAATTTGAAATTGTGTGTGTTTGTGATAGTATTTTTTATAGTTAATGCGTTACTTAAATTAATAATCATTTTTATACATAAATAATGATGTATAACGTGCGATTATTTTATTCCTATAAGAGCATATGCTCTTTTATTAAAAATTCAATGGAATTATTTCAAGAAAAACTCATGTTATCTTGACAGAGAAATCATGTTTAATGTTTACGGTTAAAAAAACATTAAATATTTTCTAAAAAATACGGAATCCACTAAAGTTTGGAAAAGAAATCTATATAAAATGGATATCTGTATTTTTAATAGATCTTAAAATCTGTTTTTAAATAGTATTTATGAAGTTAATAGTTTTGAACCTCTATTAAATAGGACACGTAGATTTTTAAATCTTGCTCCGTGGAATTTCAACATTTCATGACATCGTTAATAAATATTCCGAAATATTTTTATGACATTATTGAAATTATATGGATAACTTCTATAACAGAATTAGTCCATATACGTGTTTCAACAAGTCCCAGTTCCAGTAACTTTATCTTAGAACTGGAAAGAAACAGTACAGAACAAATTCCTACTTACCTACTTGATCTCTTAACTTAAATGCTCTATCAAGTATGGTAAGGAATATTACTTTTTTTCATTCTAAAATCTTTTTTGAGCTTATTATAGAAAGCACTGTTGCTTCAGACAATCATACTTCATATAAAATGGAATTTTACTTTATGTACACAATCAGACAGTTTATACTTTATTTATAAAAAAATGCATATTCTACTTAAAAAATCATAATTATTTAATTATTTAATTTCTTTTATTCATAATCTTACAACGAATAAAGATGTAATAAACATCTTTATTCGTTCGTGGTAAAATTTCATTAAATAAAACTTTTGATTTGACACAAATTTTATGTTTTGGCTTAATGTTTAAAGAAACTGTAATTTACCTTTTTTAGAATAATTCCATCCGATTTAAATAGTTTTATTTAGCAATTAACAATTGAGGTTAAACCCGCTTTCAAACAAGCTAACAGCGAACGAGTGGACGTACAAACTACAACAAAAGTGTAGTGTTTATTCCACGAATTTTGGGGTTAGTGCATTTGGCGTAAGGAAAAATGAGCCAACTTTCAAAGCGTTGGCGCCAATAGAAGCTAAAGTAATAAAATTATACATTCAAGAATTATAATAAAATAAAACCGATCTTACCACTAAACTATCATTTAAATAACAAGTTTAGACTTCATAAAATAATTTGATATTGATAACGTCATTTGAAGAAAAGGAAAAATGCTACATGTTTAACCAAAAGAAAGTTTTCAATGTCAAGTGAACACATAAAAGTTTCTTTTCTACTCGTTAGAAGTGTTAAATATTACGCTTCTAACTAGTAATAGTTTATATTTATATTACTCAATATATAAACATGAGTAATATAAATGTACTCACGTTCTGTTTTATTTTAAATATTTTTACAATATTCTTTCATCAAATCGGACTCTAACTGTTGATAAAGACTGAAATAGATTTTCATCTTTGAAAATAGCAGCACAATGAAGTTTTTTGAGTTATTCAACAAAACAAGAAAAGAATTTACTTTAATTTTAATTGAATGAATTTTTTTTATATGCATTGCCTTCTCCAGTAATCGAAGTCATATAGTCCAATTTATCTATGTTCTTAAGAAACAGGATTGCTTTATCTTTAAAAAATAGAATACTTAAATAATATTATACTCAAGTAAATTCAACGAAGTACAAGAATCACAATCTGAAACTATTAGTCATACTTAAAAAATCATTTTTTCCACAGCATGTTCTGAATCATTTGTAGAAGCAGACGAATTGTTCATAAAATCGAAATACATTTAATTATACATATTTTTTTAACAATAGTTATGTATATAAATAAAAAACTATGGAGGGCAGATAAGTTCCTTTAATTTAAATCTGGATTTCTCAATAACTAAAAAATAGAAGTGGGTGACCAATTTACGAACATAATCTGTTACAAGACTATATTGGTTATCCGAATTGTTTCTTAACCTATCATTGATTTACAAAAGATTTTTTGTGAAATCGATTAATTCGTTCTGGACACCCTACAAATGAAATTTAAAAAAAATTGTTCGATAGGAAAGTAAATTTATTAAAAAAAAAAATACATGCATATTAATCATTTTCATCTTTTGTTTATATGATGTTACAGAACATATCTAATGTCAATTACTTTCCCTCTCTTTCAGGAAGTGATTAATAGCATTGTTATTATTTACAAATGCTGAACATTAGCGCCTAAGCCATTAGTTCACGGGCTCTCCAATACTTTTCAACAATGCCCTCATACTGAGAAAGAACCGCACAATTATTTAAATGTTCAAAAGTCATTGGTTGACCAGAGTCACACAAAACACAGTCCGGAGAATCCATCACTCCAATCCTAAAAAGATGGTCCCGCAAACAATCATGTCCAGTTAGACCTCTAAAAAGGACCACCGCAGTCTTTTTTGGAAAAATGGGAACAGTTCTTTCCTCCCCTAAAATCTTCCATCTTTTGTGCGTCGCCCGTTGAACCATTTCTTGTTTAAGAGTCTTCTTGAGAGTCAGGTTAACAAACAATTTAGTTGAATAAAATGAAAGAGGGCGATTCATGTGTTGATCTATCAAGGCTCCCTTTTTAGCTAGTGAATCAGTCTTTTCGTTGCCCAAAATACCACAATGGGCAAGGATACAATGGAAAGAAATTCTGTGTGCCAGAGCCTTAACCAAAGGTCTCGATTATAAAATTCTTTGGGAACTATTTTTATTATTCAAAAGAGTTTGAAGCGCACTCTTAGAATATGACAAAATGACCGCTCTTTTAAAAAAGTGACTGCGAATCGAAAGCTGTTGGATAGCCACTGTAATTCCCAGATTCTGCAATTTCTGAACAGTACGCAGTCGCCATACCTTATCATATGCTGATTCAAAATCTATAAAAGCTGCCAAGACGGAAAAGCGTTTATCTAAAGAGTTCTTAATGATTTGAATAACATAAGAGACCTGCTGAGCCGTGGAATGATATTGTCTGAATCCAGCTTGTCTAAGGGAAAAAGATTGTTACTTTCCAAAAACCAAGTTAGTCTGGAGACAATCATCTTTTCCATAGTCATTTCTCTGTCAAAAAATTCATGTCTAGTACCCATATTTTCATGAATATTCTTGATCAACTTTTTCATTTGCTTCTCATCTCTCTTAAGTTCACAACCCAGACGTAGATTTGAATCATAAAAACTCATAAAAGAATTTGAAATATCCTTGTCAAACGTCAAAGTCTTTAAAATCAATAGGGCCCCTTGGAGAAAGGGGGACGTCACGTTTCAATTTATTTAAAAACCTTAGTTCCGTCTTTGCGGTAGTCAATATTATTTATAAAAATATCAAAACTCTAGCGCTTTGCTAAATTAATTTCTTTACGGAGGACTGCAATACTTTTTCTCTAGTTTCTAACGTCCTCTGCACCTCCTAACTTTTAAGCTTTAATACGGGCCTGAACCGATTGCTCTTTTAACACTGTAAGCTTACCATTCCAAAAAGGTTTATATTTGTATTGTTTACCTCTAGGAATCCAATGTTTGGCCACAGAAAATATCGTTTTACAAAAATGTGACAAGGCAGAGTACAAATTTCTTTTTCTATTAGTAACTGGTCTACAAAACAGGACCTCCAGTTCGTCCTGGTAAGCCTTCCAATTGGCCTTTTTGAAATTCCAACGATTCTTAAAATGATCAAGTTTCGATGTTTTCTCCCTAATTCGGAAAGAAGTAACAATAATGCGATGTTCAGAGCTAGGATCATAAATTATTTCTCGGTTTGCTTCATCTATTAGATCACTTGAGGCTAAAGTTAAACTAGGATTAGTAGTGATATCATTATAATGGAGATAAGTGGGAATGTCAGAGTTTTTATAGATTACTCCAAGCATACTGAAATCCAAGAGGTCCTCCATAGCTCTTCCTGCTCTATTTGACATAATTCCTCCATAGCTCTTCCTGCTCTATCTCCATAATTCCAACGTGAACTATAAGCATTAAAATCTCCACACAAAATTGCTCTATTGAATGTTATCGAAGTTTAAACGGGAATTAATAGCATTGTCGCTGTAAAGTGATTTATAACGTTGTTGTTGCTATCTGGAATTGTTATTCAAGACTACGTTTGAAACAGTGAATGAATAAGGGGTGAGGGGGTAAGATACATCAAAAACGAAATCAAAACCAAAACTGAATATCGTTTTCATCTATTGGAAATTTTTTTTTTTTTTTTGCAATATAGAACTTTGAAGTTTAATAGGTAAGCAACATAATTCATAAGAGATCAAAAACGATTTCTGATCCTTTAGGTTTGGCAACCCAGCACATTATGCTCTGAGAAATGTTCCTTGGAATTCTTTATCAAAATATACGTTCGTTGTCTTATTTGTTCACAGTCCATGTTCGTTAAACAATCACCCACTGTATAATGGCACTTTGAGGAGTATAATGCTAGAAATTATCAATTCTTGTAATAACGTTTCTGTCTTAAATTCTTAACTTAGCAATACATAGTTTCATAAAATACGCATTAATATAATGAGGATAAAATTATCCAAAAATTTTTCATTCATACATCTAAATTTAGTATGAATTAGAAAAGATAAAACTTTAATTATTCGAAAGATTTATTCACAAGATAAAAGATTTTGGAATCCAAGTTTTGATAATTTGATCCAACAATAATTTAAAAATTATTCTAGATTTCTAGAGATTAAAAGGCTTGAAGAGTTGCAATCAAGAGTTAATTTGACCAATCAAAAGTGGTTTGAAATCCGTTTTAAATCAATGTTGGTTTAAAGTGAGCTACAAATATCTATGCTCATGATGGGAGTTCATATCATGATTTGTAGAGGGTAAGGCCCAAGAATTAACAATTTCGCTTATTTGGGAAGGAATTATTCAGACTATATTCCAATGTTTTCATCAAATATGTTTTTAAAAAGACAATTACATTAGAATTTTTGAAAAATTTTATATTAATGATCTGTAGTCAATAAAAAATTTAGAAACAGATCCAAAAAAAAAAAAATTATAATGTATAATAATAATTGAACATTACTTTCTTGTAATTAAAGGGGTTAAAAATTTCGAAAAACTTTCAAACATGTCATAAATTTACAAAATTTTTTTTTTTTTTTTTTTACAACAGCAGCAGGCATTTTGGTGATTAACCCTTCACCACAACAGGGGTTGTAAACTGCTACTTATTTATAGTTACCCAGTGGGCATCAGTGAATCAAGTCACGGAGACAAATAGCACTACCAGAATAAACTAGTTTATAGGGTGGGCCACATTCATACATCACCTCAGAAGAAATAACAGAAAAAAAATAAACATCCATGCTCAAACAAGGATTTAAACCCAGGACCCATAACCACTCAGCCATTGGTCAGCATTGGCTTTAAAGTTAAATATAAAATTAAGAGTGACTTTTTTTCATACTTGTTACTCTGAAACATTAATTTTAAATTTCATATAATGGAATAAAATAAAAAATATTGATATTAGTGCAGAGTAGACAGTGAAATATAAGATTTTCATTAAATATATTTTTAGGCTTAGCGATATTCAATTTGAGCAATAAGAAGAATTTAATTCATAACATTATGAAAATATTTTGAAAACACTGTACAAAAATATATTGTATAATGAAATGTAAAATGAAGGAAAGACTGTATGCAAACTCCTCTCTTATAAAATTCATCATAATTTTGCATAAAATATGATGAACAGTTTGAGTATTTAATGAAAAAACACAGGTAGCCAATTCCTCAGAAAAAGATTTTTAAAAAATAATAAAAAAAGTATAATGAGTGCATTATAGTATATGCAATGCATTTTATTATGTGATATAGTTAGTATGTGCACAATATTTCCCCCATATCTAATAAACTTGTACTTTTCGGAACAAGGAATTTCTTATTATAACAATTTTAAACTTACATTTTGCCATTAATATATGTTGAAGTCAAACAGTTTAAATAAATTGAATGTAGATGAATTTTCAATTCAGTCCAGGATAAAATTAAAATTTCTCCACATTTATTTTACAATAAGATATAATGAGCATGGTGCACAAAAGCTTAGAAACTAGATAAAATATATAATGAATGCACTTTTTTTTCAATTAATAAATGCTATTCATGTTGGAGAAATTTAATAATAAAATTTTTTATATAAGATATTATTTATAAGAAAGAGACAATGAAATTTTTTAGTGAAATATTTTTATTCACTTACTTTCTTTTTTTGTTTTTTAAAAAAAGAACACATTTCAATGTGTCACTATTACATGAAATATCAGAAAATAACAGTTACATCAATATATGATACAAATATTTTATTCTAAAATGAATGGAGACTGTTTAAAAGTGTTTTAGATAAATATGAGTTACAGATGACACTAAAGCTCTCATGATTGCAGACTTAAATGCTGGGTGAGTGTCAGGAATCTTTAAACTTGAAAAGCGAGAAAGACTAACATTCAATGCCAGATGAAATAACTCAAACATACTTCAGACACACAAAACATACACCATGAAACAAATAAAATTTAAAATTTTCTGATTAAATTGCTATAATTTTTAACAAAGAATAAATATTAAAATGTCAATATTTAAAAACTATGCAACAAAAAATTCATCACAAAAACAATTATCAATAAACTTAACCGGGAGAAAACATTTGTTAAAAATTCTGACTAGAGTGCAATTTTAGAGGAATTCATAAAAATTGTCATGTAAATAAAATTTAAAAATTTCATATTAATTACTGTGTAGCATATATATTGTAATTACATTTATAGAAAAAAATGACACAGATGTAACTAGAATAGTTATAGATGGAGTCAATTCACATAAATTCAACTGAAAATGATTGTGAATTGATTAAATTCCTTTTATAAACAGTCTCTTAAAATGTCATAAATATAATGTGCCAAGCACATTCAAAAGTTTTTATACAAAAACATTTATGCATTTAAAAAAAAAAAAAAAATTAAAAATTACAAAATCATTAACTGACAGCTTTCAAAATAGCCATAGCTGCAGCTGATAGTCCAGCAGAAATCGGCAAAGTAAGAACCCAAGCCAAAATAATCGAACGGAATAACTTCCAGTCCACAGCAGCTCTAGATCTTGCCCAGCCAACAAATACAATAGATCCAACTTTGCAATGTGTAGTACTAATGGGAAGACCGATTTTTGAAGCCATAAGTACTGTGGCTGCAGCTCCTAGTTCAATACAAAAACCACTGGAAAAAGAATGATGGAATTTAAAATATGCATGTTAAAATTAAAAATTTTATGCAAAGAATGAAATACATTTTAAGATAACACAGACAAGGCTAGTTAAAATTACTTGAATTAATGAACACTAACCAGAAATCATAGATTTCTAATTATTGCATACTTATACAAACTAAAACATTCTTATTTACAATATATATTAAAGTAATTCAAACTTACAAAAATTAAAGAAAAGCTTATATTTGCTTCTTATGGTCGATTTTTGTTCTTTATATTTGTAGCTGTGGATGTATTTCATTGTTTAATCATATGTATTAAGTAAGTGGGGAGGAAAAAAAAAAAAAAAAAGTGAAATTAAACTATAGTTTATTCTCATATGAAGATGTTAAAATAATAGATATTTCTTTCTCATAAAAAATAAAAAAATTGCATGTTTTTTGTGAAGAGAAAGGAATTTAATCTTTTTTTTTTTATGATCTAAATTTTTTTACTTAGCTCTTTTAAAGTATACACAATTTACCTGAGTTCATAAATTTGGGTATCTAAAATAATAAAAAACTACTATGTGAAGAATTTCAATTATATTTTAAGAGTTCAATAAGCAATCATGAACTCCACTTTTTATTTTATATCAAATATTTATCTGCTTTAAAAAAATCTAAGCTTTGTAATGATTTTCTTCCAGAAAAGCTATTGTACACAGAATTTCATATTTATTGTTGAGTTTAATACATATGAATCCTTTTATATTCTGTACTAACATCTTTTGTTTAAGCAACATGATTCAGGTTCTCTAGTATGACATTTTGTTTGTCTATGAAAGAATTGCAATACTCTATATCTTCACTATTAATAAATGAACTTAATAACTCTGACAAGATATTTTAATTATCAATAAAATGCTTGAGTTCGGTGTATCCAGCCTAGATTTTGAATCAAGGTTCTTCAATAATAGTTTAAACTTAAATGCTAACTTAACATTAAAAAAAATTTCTGCAATATATTTTCATCATGGTCAAAAATTTTATTGAATTAAAAACCTCCCAGTTATTATGTTTTGGAGACCTAGACTGCTAAAATAGCAATAAGAAGTTATCATGACATGGCAAATGAATGTTTTGGCAGTTATTAACACATCTTCTTCAAAAATTCTCCAAAGCTTGATTTGTTCTGGTTATGAATAAAACAATTTTCTTTCATTGACATTATATTTAGTAGTCATTCCTAAACTTTACAAGCAAAAAAAAAAAAAAAAAAAAAAAAACTTTAATATATTCATTGCTTTAAAACTGCAATGTTAAATAAAATATCACTGCATAAAACACAGAAATATAATATCCATTCTTAAACATTAAAAGAAAAGTGAAATGTATAGAAAAATAATGATAAATGAAAGGATTTTTGTAAAGAATTGAATGCACACACAGAATTGCAGCTTATTTTAATATTATTAGCATATTTTAATAAAACCGTGACCAATAATATTAGGATAAGTTGAGAAATAAATTATAAATTTCTTCCTAGATCAATTGCTTAAACTACGGAAGTTTCACGGGATAAAAAAAACAAATGATTTTTACGGATAATAAATAATAAAATCAATTTATTAAATTTCTATTTTTTTTAGATTAACAGAAGTCTTTGAGCAATTTATTTGTATATTGAAATTATCCTGTGCAGATTTTATTTATTCTTTTTTTTTTTTACAAATTTATTAGCAGATACCAAAATTTCAATATCCTGCTGCATGTATTTTTATTATTTCAGTCTGATTTTTTTAAAACACATTTTTTTATCATTCCAAACATTAAAGCAGGATAAATTCCTCATTCAGAACTGATGTGGATAATTTCATACTATTATCTTCTATATTTAAAATAAATTTTAAATTTAATACAATGAAGGTACATAAAAATAACTAATCGCATTTAAAAACTAGATTCCCTTTTTTATTAAGAAAATCCTAAATTTATATTTTCAATTAGTTTATAAATATTAGAATTATTAATTTTGCTTCTTAGGAACCTAAAAATCAAGTGCTTTAAGCATATATTAATCCTCATATCATGCAAAATAAATTTCAAAAATAGTAATAAATCAGGAGAAGAGGGGGAGACATTTTTTGGACAATGTTTTTTTAATATAAAGTTTATTAATACTTTAAAATGAATAGTAGTATTAAACTTTTGATTTACCAATGCATATTAAAATTTTTGAAATATAAAATCAAATTTAATGAAGTTAAATTACAAAATATTTTTACTTAAGCAATGAAGTTTCAACTAAAATGATACGTAAATCTTAAGTATTAAGTAAATTTTTGGCTTGTTGGTATTTTATTATAACTTTTTGAACGTGAGGGTAGGTTCACATTTCTAAGGGAATTCCAAACCAGTATGAAAATTCATGCTAAAGGTTGAGAACCTAATCCATCAGTTGTTGAGCAGGAAAGCAAGAGTGGTAACAATTCAGTTGTCAAATCAGATTTCAAAATTTTGGAAAATATCAAATTCCAAAAACAAGATAGTTAAAAAATTGCTTTTTAATCAGTGCTATTTTTTTTTTTATTGAAAGTCCACTAGTTTGCTTGTAATGTTTTTAATGTTATCATTGACAGTATTACTGATTATCAAAGTAACACAGTCAATATTTTTAATTTTTCCTCATGAATAACTTATCAAGCAGAGTGTTGCTGCATTATCTTTTAAATTATTTTTTTGAATGAAGGTAAAGTATATTTCTTTCCATTTTATTTTATCTCTATTAAGCATTTTTCTTTCTTCTTTATTGATTCTCTAAATGATACTGAGAAAGAACATTTTTTGTACACCAGACCACAAGCTTCAATATTAAATTATAAACAAATTTCTTCTTTTACACAAAATCATATTCATAATAAATGCAAGGGAATTTCTGATAATCAACACCTCTTTTTATTTAATTATTATTGAGAATATACATTCAAAAAAAGCACTTCAATTTAACAAAATTAAAAAGAGAACTAATTTGGTGTGAGTAGAAAGAATATTTAAAGACTTCTCTAATTAAAAAAATCTCTTAATTTAGAAATTGCATACACCACATAAATAAATTTAAATATCTTCGCTAGATTTATCATAAAATATGTAACAGTTCTGTTCCATTATGAATAATTCACAAGTTAAGCAACTATTTTTTTACAATGGCTATAATATTTTTTGATGGATGAATGTATTTCATATCTTGTCAAATATCCTAAACTGCTAATTTCCCATAAATAACTACAACCAACATATAAATTTTTAATGGGTAGCTAGTATTTAACTCCTTTGCAATTTATACTTCACAGAAGTTCTTATTTGGTCAGCATTATGTAACTTCAAAATCTTATGCAACATTTTTTTATTAATGCTTACTAAACAAAATAGGCACTAAATGAGTCTTCTGAAAAGTAATGAGGGAAAAATACAGTTAATATATTCAACAAAACAATAAATTTAACAGCTTTTTCAAAAAAGTTTAAGGCGATATTTTTCATCACATTTAATATTTTTGGATACACAATTGAAAAGTATTCTTTAAAAAGCCCAATATTTTTCAATTATTCCTTTATAAACTTATCTTATGAGTTAATTGTCATGACTGCATTAAAAGTAAGAAACCTAAATATCATAGTAATTTACATTCCTTGCTACTGATAACTTAGAAACTCTTCACATCGATAGGAAATTAAACCATTAAGCTAGACAATTTTTATCATATTGTACACAATGTGTATCAACATACATTAGCACCAATCAAATTCACAAACATTAAATAATTTAGGTGATCATTTAACTTTTTATACAAAATATTTTTGATTAATCTGTAGCATAGAAGTATCTTTTCTTGTTAATCTATTTATTGAAATAAAATTTAACATTTTTTAAATTTTCTGATTCTGTTACGAAAAAGTAATTATTTTACATTCTTTTTCTGACCAATAAGATATGTAAGCATATTTTTATTTGTCTCAAAATTTTTTTAAAAAGATATTAGATAATTGAAAGAATATTTTCATATTTTGAATGAACAAAAAACACATTGATTTATAAACCTGTAAGTGGATTTGAAAATGGAAACAGAAATAACTACAAGAAAATTTTTTTAAAAGAAAATCAGAACCATTACATAACCAGAAATTCTTGCAGAAGAGAAAAAATAATAAAAAGATCAGCAATAACTAGAGATGAATATGTGCAAATCTTTGTATGCAAGAATTAAAAGTAAAACAAAACTTTGCAGTATGCAGGAATTCGTTTTGCTAATACTTTGTCTAAAAGCTTAAAATATAATTATAAGATTTAGTATAATGATTGGTTCTGTCAACATAAAGTTTAACACTTTCAAATAATCTGAGCTCAATACTGAACTTCTCAATTACCTTGATTTCATACACAAATATTTATTTACCAATATTTTAACAAGAATAAAAATGAAAAATAATCAAATTTTATAAATAAAAAATCACATTTAATACCTTGAAGGAGTTATTTTAGTCAAATCTTCACCCATTGTTTTGATGACTTTCTTTCCCCATACCCAAAGTCCTATGCTGATACCAACACCACCATATAACATAATCCAGAATGGAGATTCCTCATTCTGGGCAACACTTCCATCATGGTAAATCAACCATATTGCGATGACTGGACCTATTGCATTGCTATAAAATAAAAAAATTAGGTAAACAGCATTTTTATTAAAAATTATTTCAAATAAATAAATTAAGACATGCAAAAGAAATGTTAATTATACACCAAAGGATGTATTTAACTGACTTTGTGAAAACTAATGTTTAGTAGTTTTCTTGAATGGTAAAAGAATACACGCTAACATGGATATGTGTGTGTATGTATATATATATATATATACTGTATGTAAATACAGGTGCTATTAAGATTACATATCCTAAGCATTATAGTCCTTAATATAAGTACTATTTGAAACTTAAAAAGCATAGATAATAGCAGTATTAGCTATCATTATTGAAGTTGTACACATCTTGGATTTTTGTCATGAGTGTAAAATATTAGGCCTAATATAATTTCAAAGAATTAATTTGTAACTTGATTAGCTGGACTAATTGTGACTAGTGTTTAAAGTCACAAAAAGAAGACATACAGATTTGCAGTTACTTAATAAATCCTGGCAAAGCAAAATAGTGGATGGCAAAAAGTGAATGACCAAAAATATTTGACCTAAGTAATACCAAAAAATATTGAAGCACACATATATATATATAAAAGAACCGCCAAATTCTACGTAAAGCTAAATCAACAATTGATTCTTAAATATCAATCACAGCTAACAAATCCTTTCATAAACCAAACATTTATAGCAGAACAACAATTGCTAATCCATTTTCACAGATATTAATAATAAATGATATCTACAATGGTGCAACAAACACAAAATTCTGAAGCAGAAGACTAAATCATAATATTAATCATATTTCACACCTTTCCTTATAATTAATGAATACATGCTTGCACAATATCTGTACAATGGTATGATTTTAGCAGTCACCTTTAAACTGTTAAAAAGATGGATCTCTAAGACAGTTTCCAACTGAACAAATCATAAGCCTAAAAAAATAAGAATCACAATGGATACATTTAAGCTAATCAAGTTCCTCTTATGATATAAATTTTTTTCCAGGAGAGAAAAATAATTAAACAATGTTCCTATTGATGCAGCAAGACATGTCCATATTATGGTTTGATGAACATAAGGATAAACTGAAACATCTAAATTCTCATTTCTTCTAATTCAACATTATGGAGTTTAATCTAGAATTCATACCCTCCAACAGCATCTTTAATAGAACTTTCATAATATCTTTACACAGAATGGTACAATATTTTTCCAAATATTATTCAATCCTTATATAATTTTATTCTCAGGGAGTCTAAGTTGTATTATAAGCCAAAGGTGGCCCTATACCATTAGTAAAAAGTATTTGTCAATAGTGCTACTATTATTTTGATAACTACCTGTATACACATACATATGCATACCTACCAACTCTAGGAAAAGTATTTCACTAAAACTTTTCAGTTTTAATCTGAGTGTCTCTAAAAAACAAAATTATACCTCCACCATTTTTTCGTCATATATAGTTTTTCAAACTAGAGCCTTCCTCCCCCCATTAGGAAAAGGGTTTGACACGTGCATTTTTGGACCCTGGGAAGTTATTTCTCTCTTTCTATGGATGGATTGAATGGGGTGCTAATTTCCATTTCTCATCATGGCTAATGAGAAAAGTTCGCTAATATGTGCTAAGATATAATTTTTTTCTTCTTTTTAAACTTTGCCCAGAAGAACCGAAATACATAAAATAATTCATGCCACCAGTAAAAGTGTAGCACCTGGTGATCTTGTGTAAAATTTATGCACAATGCGTAAAAGTTGGCAGGTCTGCATATGAGTAAATGCTATCCAATGTTCAACAATATTATTATTATTATAAAGTTTTAATGAGGTATTTAATGAGATCTTACCTTTTAAGTAATATTATATTAATACTAAAATTGTAAAAATGTAATTTTGTAATGTTAAATTAAAAATGTAAAATAAACATCTAATTCATTTCCTTAAATTATTCAAATTTGTGTAAGTTGTTTTAAATATATATATATATATATATATATATATATATATATATATATATATATATATATATATATATATATATATATATATATATATATATATATATATATAACCTCTTACCTAACATCATTTGCACCATGAGCAAAGGATGCAAAAATTGCAGTCAATACTTGCAAAGAGGAAAAGACTTTTCCTGTTTCTGGAGTATCATAAGGAACAGCAGATCGAGTAAATTCTTTCTCCTAAGAATATAAAAAAGTTTAATATATTACCAAGCTAACATTTCATTGGATTATGAATAATAAATGAATGATAATATCCAAGTTACAGCAAGTTGGTAGTAAAGGACATTTGTTTATTTTAAATATTATACACAACAATATAAAATTCAAAACGTGAAAAAATTTAAATCTGTTTGAAATTTAATTTTGACAATTTTTAATAACTTATATTTTATGTTATTAATTATAATTGTATTTGAATAACTATATGTGAATAAAAATTTTAAAACATTTATTAAATAAAATTACCATTATTTCCTTACCTTTTCTGTCAAAATCTTTTAGAGATGATTTTTTGATAGGTTAACAGCTCAACAGTTACAGTAAAAGAAAAAATAATAATAATAATAAAAACTTATAGAAATCATTTAGATAAACAGAAAAAAAATTGAAACAAAAGCTCAACTTCCTTTTAATTTGCAATAAAAAATACAGAGAAATTTTCTATCAGAATTGAAAAATTTTAGATTTAATAAAACTTTATAGATGTTTAAAAATATTGATCTTACTATTTTACTGATTTCTGCTGAAGTAGCCACAGGAACAATCGTAGATTTTGATATGCCATTATGACTTACATCTTCCATTTGAATCTCATGTCCTAAAAATTAGAAGTTCAATTTATATAATAAAACATTTAAGTGGCATGTTTAACATATATTGCGAATTTTCAGTTGCAAAACTTTTGTATTACTTCTAAATTTAATAGGGATAATAATGAGTGCAATAGAAGAAAAATTAAGAACATACAAAAAAGTTAAGATTCTTATCTACTGGTTTATCCATAAAGCAACTTATAAATAAGAGGATAGGTGCATGATCACAGCACTAAATCCCTTTCAATGTCTTTGATATTCAAAAACTGTTTCTCATGTTCTCAATCATTTAATAATTTTTATATACAAATAGCATTTCTGTTCACATTCAAAGAGTCCTGAAGTAAATTTTAAGGCAAGAATGAGTTTTTTTTTTCTTTTTGTTTTTCTATATATCAAGGTTTAAAAATAAGTAATTTACCATTGCTTAATTTGTTAGGTAAAAGTTATTGACTTTCTCCAATTATTTTATTATTATTATTTTTGTTTAAATAATAAAGCAAACAAGTCCAAAAGAACTAAAGATAGTTTTAATATCATAGCAAGCAGAAATTGAAAAAAGCCTGGCACCTGAAATTTTAAAAGACTATTCCATGACAGGAATATTTTATGTAAGAGTAGTTTAGGATATTTGCATTAAGAGCAATTGATTATATTCTGATGCATGGGTTGTAATACAAGAATTAACATTGGACAAATTTCACATGATTTGCTTTAAAAATATACAGGATTTCAAAGTATTCAAATATACAATTCAGCAGTACAATTAATCATTCACAATTTCAAGAGATTTACAATTATCCAATAAGTGTCAAAGTTTCGTAACATACTATTTTATATAAAATTATATACACAATTATGGGAAAAAAAAATTAAATTAAATACAAATAAAAAATGCATAAAAATGAATTCACAAAAAAGATTTTCAAAATTTAGCTTTTAAAGAAATAAGAATTAAATTATTGTTGTGTATCTATGGGATCATTTAAGAAACCAACCATTAACATGTAAAATTGTATAATACTAAAACCACTATATATTTTACATTTCTTTCATTTATATAAACTGAAATTAATGTAAAAAATTTATAAGTTAAAAAAAAAAAAAAAAAAAAAAACCAGAGTGGTCTTATTTTGTAACACACTGTGTATGTATACATTCACCCAGACAAAATTGGCTATAATGATCACTCTAGATTTATGAAGAATCTTTTCCTAAAATAGGGTAGAGAATGATTTTGACATGCAATAGAAGTAGGATTTTACACTGGAATCAAATCATACAAATGTCAAATAATTTGTGGAAATACTGTACATTCTTCAATTTAATATTGTGAACATTCCAGGACAGATGGCAGTGGGAGAAATCGATTTCAATTTGCTTGCTCTAAATTAGACTTTATTAGTGATTATATTGAGATAAGAGGACAATGCAAGCTTAGATAGTTTTATTTCCTGTATGTATTTATCAAATCATGATTGAAAAAGATAACTATAAAAAGAAAAGCATTATCATCCAGGAAAATTTTATCTCATATAAGAAACTAAATTCATACTATATGATGGACCAGCCAGCTAAAATATCTATATTTCTTATCAATGATCATTCCTTTCATTATCAAGATTGGGTTAGCAAAAAGTCATAACATGATTGTTGTTAGATAATATAAAGAACACAGCCATCTCTATGTTAGAAAGTTGGAAAAAGAGAAAATCAGATCATATGATTGTGCAGTCTTCCAAACATGTATTTATATCGCTGTAGAGGAAGAGTGAAAAAGATGAATTGCCTGAATATACAAATTTTTTTTATTTATTTGGATGGCACTATTGTAGACAATGCTTTGCCTTAACATCTAAGGTTTGAAAGGTGTGCTTCAATGTAAGCACAGTTTATGAAGATACTATCTAACCATATTACTGACACAATTTAATACAAAAGCTAAAGACTCTGGATTCTATTCTGGGCAGCAATAGAGCTCTGCAGTTGCTTAATTCACAATCCATTTCAATACCTGCCAATGTCTTTCATTTAGTTCTCCTATGAGCAACTATTTTGCTTAGACAAGCATGCTTCTTGCTGCATTGTATGTGACTTAGTATATCATACCTACTGAAACACTCAGAGTTGGGATGTTCCAGTTTCAGTTGCTACACCTAGTTTAATTCTTACAATTCAGTCTCCATAAGATAAAAATCTAAGAGACATACAACTTTACTAAGGTTATTTTATCTAACACATGCCTAACAACATAAAATTTAAAAACTGCATAATTTTCTTTTCTTATAAAGATCACTTACAGTATAACTTTTGTTTAGAAATTTAACAACTATGTTATACATTTCAGCAATAATAAATACATATTGAAGCATCAAATAAAAACAATGCTTAAAAACTTATAAGAAATACTTTCAACAAAATAAAACATAAGAATTTAAATGTCATGGATAAATGTACTTCCAATATTTAAGGATACCTGTACATTTTAAGATATAATTACTTAAAATAATCTTTCATTAATCTTTGAAAATCTAAATTGATTATTCATGTGTTTATTAAAACGATTTTTTAGTTAGGTAAAAACTATAAAGTATAAAAGTGGGAAGAAATGAATTTTATTAAAGAAATCAGCTTCTAAATCATTATAATGGTGTTCCTCTTTATATATATATATATATATATATATATATATATATATATATATATATATATATTATACAATATAAACAATTAAACTTATTCTTTAGACTCCTTATATATCATATGATTATTATTCTATCACACTTAAGAAACTGGCGAGGTACTTTTATAATTTCAGATTTACTCGGCAATCTATCCAATTTCAGCACTTGGATGGATGACCCTATAAGCTCACCAAAACACCATACAAGTATACAGCTATCTAACACAATATATATACTTTTTACATTAAAAAGAAGTAGCAAGATTTTTACTTCAGTATACATGAAATAAATTCTTAAATGTCACATTTATTCACATGTGTATGTTAATGACCATTCATATATATAACTCCCATTTAAAAGAAAATAAACTGTTTTTGATACAGTGGATATCTTAATAGAGAAAGTATGTATATGAAATTTCATTCATCATAATTAAGTTAGAGTGATTATTCATAAGCTTTTTTTTATAGGGTCATAATACTTATACCTCAATTTTTTGTAGTAATTTGGACATATATGGAGGGAAAAATCAGTAGATTCTACTGATTTTGAGGTTAAAAATTAGGAGACACTTACTAGCAACATTTTTACTTGAATGTTTAAAATAGTAGTACTGCAAAAAGGCAATTTTAATCTTTAGATTATACATTCTGAGAATGATTTATGATAAACATATTTTGTGTTAATCTTATATTTGAATAAAATATTCATCAACCTCATAAAGGAACTATGAAAAAATATATACTACACATAAAAAAATAATCACTGTGTTTATGTCCCAATATTTATTTTATGGGGCAACTTTTACTACAAATGTGAAATTTATAAATATTAAACTTATAAAATTACATAAAAACAAACTACATTACTAAATAAATTTAATTCAGTGACAAATATTTTCCTAATTAAATTACTAATAACTAGTAATATTCATCCTAGTTGAACATGCTTATGTTAACAGGCACCTGGTGTTTGTCCTGAATGTTAATTATATGACTGCCAACTTGTAGAAGTTTTAGGCACCTAAGTGGTTAAAGCGTCATCCTACCACAGCTGACAGGAAGGGTTCGTAATTCAGATGAACATTTTAATGATATTAATTATAATAATTATATTAGCATGCCATTTGTTGAATATTTAAGCTACTAACACAACTCAATAGATTTTTTTCTGACAAAATTTCAGTTTTTAAGTTTTTCAACTGATATTGCCAAAAAACAGTAAATTTTCCAAAATTAATTGTAAAATCAGTAAAAATTAATGAAAAAGGAATTTCCTGATAAAATCAGTAGAGTTGGTAACTATGTATATGAAAATAATAAAAATAACATTTAAAAAAATTTATTGAAAAAATTTAATAATTTTATTAGGTGCATAAATCTAGATATATTATAGAGATAAATGAAGTTAAGCAGAGATTCTGTAGGTCATCAATAAATTTTAATTGAATGAATATAAATTTAAGCAAAAAAGAAATGCTTACCATTTCCATTAAAAGCAGGATTTTCAGTTTCTGGATATGAAATTTTTGAAGGAACTATTACAAGAAAAAATAAAATGAAGGAGAATTTGAATACATCATAAATATATAACAATGAACTAAAACTGCATTTTGCAATTACATCAATATGTATAAATCTCAATTACAACTAATACTGCTAATAATTACTAACATTGTAAATATTTTTAATACATAATAAAAAGAGTACTTTTAAATAATAACCAATTAAACAGATGGCCATAAACATTACAACTAAAGGACAAGGTACATAAATGAAATTATATGGCAGGAAGATGCTGTAATATTCAAATGATTATCTTTTAAAAACAATTAGATAAAATAGGCGATAACAGCAATATCTACAATGCTTAAATGGAATAATGTACAGCAGTTCTATTATATTACAATTACATATGAACATTGTTGCCCTATAAAACATGTGATACTTTGCACGAAGAGAAATATTTACCAGTACATTTGTGACTTCACAGAAGTTGAATTGTAACCTACCAAGATTATAGTTAATTGTATAACAGAATTGTTGCTCATGTTAGTCGAGATCATAGGATCTTTTTTAATAAATTGAGAACAGTCATGAAGACTTATTACCACCTTGACTATGTTCACAACATATAACAATCACTGTGGAATAATATTGAAGTTACATGAGCAGCTGCAGCTATGTCATGCAATCTGACGCAATTCCCAGAGAAATAAGTGCTGGTTATCATTAGAAGTGGTTATTCTATGTGTGAATACAGATTTCTCTCAGTATATATCATTTCAAATTTCTTGTATGTTTAATCACTTATTATTTCCAATATAATGTGCATGTATGTTCAACAAATATTGTTATATACAATTTTATCTAATATAACAATTTTAAAGGCCAGGAATGTTTTACATGTAATTTCAAAATCAATATAATAATATAAAATATAAAGAAAAATTATCAATTAACCACAGATACACAAAACTAAGTATACTTTGAATATATGAAAAAGAATATTTTAAATAAAATACTTATACTTTGAAATGAAAGAAATAATAATACTTACGCACTGTAGTAAAGATATAATAACTCAAATAAAACTTTGTCCTTAGAGTTATAAACACAATATTTTGATCAACATACTTTAAATTAGTTTGGTAATTATTATTAATATATATAAGAATATATTTCAATAATCGATATGTCAATATTTTTAAAAGAAAATTTTAAACTACAACACAGTTACAAAATTATTTTAAGGACCTGTTATCCAGATTCTTTAGATTCTATGTTTATTTGGTTTGTCACTCAAATGCAACTTTTTTCATATGAGGACTAATTAAACAGACTGATATTTAAAGTAGATTTTGGATCACTATTAACATACAAACACATTGGAAGGAAATCATTTGAAACAAAGCCATTAACCATTTAGCTATCAAATAAACTTAGGAACTTTGCAATATTAACTTTTTTTTGTTTAAGTAATAACAAGGAGATGATTAATAGTATAACATTTTAAAATAATTTCTTAAATAAGTGCACAGACTTAAATTTTATCTATGAAATATCTATTATTGAAGAGAAGAAATTAACCGATATCAGTAATTCCACTTTCTTCCCGAAATGAACTCCAAATATTACGTGTTAAATATTCAATGAAATCAATTAAAATAAGCAAGCAAAGAAAACTGTACACAAGAATAAATACACTAATAATAAAACGAAATTGATTTTTAAATATATTACATGTTTGCAAAGAATTTTTAAGACAATGTTTCAATAAATATTCAAAATTGTAAAATAATTTAAAATTTAATAGTATTTAATTTTTTTAAAATTTACATTAAAAATTAATTTAATGTAAAGAATTTTATATCTGAATGTTATTTGTACATCAAATTAATAAAGATAATTTGAAAAGAATAATTTTTTATGTTTATCATTCAAATGACAGAAAGAACAATCGGCCCTTTAAGAATTTTTAAGTATTTCAATTTAAAAATTAATAATAAAATCTTTAAAATTAAAAAAATAAAATGAGCTAAAAGTACAAAAAACTCAGATTCTTTAAGGAGAGTTATTGGCTGATTTGGCATGATACTATTTATGAATAAATTTAAAGAAAAAAATATTGATATAATTATTCAAAAATAGTAAATGAAAATAAAATACTAACTTTCTTCTGCATCAATTTGATTTTCACTGTTCTCACTATCACCAATTGCTAGAAAAATAAAATTACATTTGTTCACAACATAGGAAGATTTTTCATATTTTATTCATAGAATGTTTTTTGACTCAAATATTTTTGTATTTGAAAATAGAAATTCATTTATCACATGAATACAAATGTTGTAATAAATATGACAAAAATATTTTTGACTCATGTATTAGATAAGACATTAAAATAAAATCTTATAAAAGAAGTTCTTTCTCAGAAATTTAACAAGAAAAATACTTTATTTTATACAAATTAATAAATCTTCAACATATTTTAGTAATATTAAAAAAATTATGAAAATTCACAAAAAATAAACTTTAACTGTAGCTAAAAGTTTTTACTATTTACAGAAATACAAATGAAAAACTTACATGCAATTGCTTGTTGTAGATAAGGCACAAGTAAAAACCATACACAAATGCTGACAATAAAACCTAAACCAGCAGCTAAAATGAAAACTCCCCACCAAGGTATTTTATGAAAACCAAGATCTGAAAGAGAAATTATTTTCTTATAAGTTCTTGGCATTTTAACAAACAATTTAAAGTATGAAAAACAAACTGATAAATGTAAAAGATTTAAAAAAAAAAAAAAAAAAAAAAAAAAAAAACACGCACAGGATCTCTCTGGCATAAACACAAGGTATGGTAAGACAAATTAATTCAAATTGCAATAATATAAAAAGTTTTAAAGATAATGAGGTTGTGGCATGACCTTGTTTTAGAGAGGAGACCATAAAGTTCTGAAACATTGAGGATCAGTCACCATCAAGCATTGGAGTAATAAACACCAGGCATTTGTTGTAAAAGACCTATTTTTTTTAGGTGCCTTATTTTAAAAAGAAACACTTTGGCGTGGCCAGTGCGTTCTTCCAAGTTGGCCCAATTATATTTCTTTTTGTGGGAGTATTTAAAGTCACATGCCCACAAAAGCTGGAAGATCTGAAAAGAAACATTCAAAGAGAAACAACTAACATACCTACGAATATGCTGGAAAGTGACAAGAACAATGGAATTTGGTTCACCCAGTGTATTGCTAATTGCAGGTACCACTAGTCCAGTATATTTAAAACTATGTAAATTGAAACTTTAAATATGTATGCAATCTTTTGTATGCAAAAATAAATACATATATATCCCTAATACTTTTTGTGTCATTGGAATACAAAATAAGGAAACTGTGTATAGTTACAAATATATAAACAGCAGTGAAAATGAAAAAAATTAATTCCATTATCAAAAAAAAAGGTAAATAATTTTTCAGGTATATTTAGAAACAATTAAGATCTGGTTTGCATTTCCTTGTTTACAATAATTTTTGCTTATAAGAGCTGCTTAACCAGAGCCTAGAGGTTTAATGTAGATTCCAAACCACTACATTTATATCAGGTATGTTGATCAAAACCATTAAGTGTTAAACATAGAACATTATCCTTCAGTAATCAACACAGTTAAAAATACATGAAAATTCTTGATATAGTAATAACCATTAAAAATATTCAATTACTCGTATTTCTGCCAAATTTAGAGCAATTATATATTTTAATCCAATGCATTCATTTTAACTGTATCATAAGCAGAAAGTTTCGAATATAGAAAATTTCCTCAGGTTTCCCTGTTGGAAATATCAACAATATTGTTTATTGTAATAGTGACCTAACACTAGATATGCAAATGAACTAGTTATCATGTCCAATGCTCTCAAATGAATCCAGACTTAGTCATAATGACTTGTGTGCACTTCTGGTCACATTAAAACAATTCTCACTTTTACAAGGTATGAACCCTCTTTCTATGCAGCATATTAAGGCAGAAACTATAATTTGCATGAAGCTGTTAAAAAGTAAAGGTCGCTGGAAGGTTTACCCTAAATTCATCTTTCAAACTTATGAGACATTATTTCATAAATATGCCTACTGATAACATGATTGTTAAATACGCTTTTGATAAGCTTCATGAAATTAAATTTCCCTAACAAGAAAACAGGAATAATTTTTTAAAATGATAACTGCACTTATTGGTGCAATAATAAATTTAAAAAAAAAAAACAGTGGCAATATTTGCTGTCTGAACAATCAAGTTGCATTTCTATTTCTATCTTTTAAATAGTGCACATTCTGTTCTTGCCTAGGAATGCTACTTTACTCTAAGAAAATAAATTAACAATAATTGTCTCATCTTAATGTGAGTGCCTGACCTTATGATGTTTTAGCTTCTGCTTTTGAGCTTCTGTTGTAATGAATTAGCTGATAAGCTAGCAAGGGCTAGATCAGCAACCATTTTTTCCCCCTTCCTGAACCAGTACTACGGTATTTAAAAGGAATTAATAAAAATATTCTTAAATCAGTTTCTTACTAAAAGTTCTCCAAAATCATACAAAAAATGCTTATTTATTAAGTTTCATACATTTGAATCAAAACATTGACTAGATATAACTACAACTTAATTGCATGAGACAAGGAAAGAACCTGAAAAATTAAACATAATTAAAATACATTGGGTTTAATTTTAAGAAATTATTTTGTAAAAAAACTACTTACACTGAGGTCCACCATGAATAACAGAAAACAAATTAATGAACACAGTAATGCCCCAGAAAAATGGCAGGGATATATAACCTCTTTCAATGGCATTATCCTGAAAAAATAATTATTAACAACTTAGAACGATATATATTTTATTTAACTTACAAGCATTAAAGACAAGATGTAAATAAATTTTTGTTCTTTAATTATATTATATAAAACATTGAATTAATTCCTTTATGTTCCCAAAAATACAGATTTATATTTACCGAAAAATTTCCATTTTCCTGGAAAGAAAGTTATTTTTCAGTAAAGCTTTTTTTAAAAAACATAAATTAATTTTGATATGTAATAAAAATATTTTATGTAAATACAAACAGATAAAATTATATAAGTTTTCATTTAAAATTAATTAACAATATAAATATTTTTGTAAGACTTCAAAATAATTATTTCAATATAGAAGAATAATATGTATGATGTGTAACATATAAAAAAAAATACAGCAGATACTTATTTTTACAAACTCAAAATCACTGTTAAAATTGCTTCAAAATTCAAAAGATTGCGAAGTAGGAAAATAATCACTCAATCTTAATATATATATATATATACACATATATATAGTTTGGTAAAATTCCATAAGAAAAAATTATTTTGCATGCACTATATAAGAAATACACATGAAATAAAATCTGGCAATGTACGTAATTACTATATTTTCCTTATTTTTTGCCTGTGTGTTATCCACAAGACCTTTTTTGAGTAAATGAAGAAAGAGAAAATAATTTGTGGTAATTTTTTGCTAAATAATTGAAAATATATATTGCTGGTATATGCTGCTGTATTCAATTGTGGTCACATAAAATAAAAAATACAGAGTATCATTAAAAATATAATAAATTTTGTAGAAAATTCATTTAGTAGGAAACATCACTTTGGTTCACCTCATTGCAAAAGATTATACATTAACAGCAATAAATCCACAAACCTTTCAATAAAACTTATAGATTTTTAGATTTTAATAACTTAAAATTAAATAAGACACTTAAAAATGTATAAAAAACATATTAAAATGTTAACAAAAAGGAAAAATAATTCTGCTCAAATATTGCCAGAGCAATGCATTTTTAACAACCGTTCCTGATATAACTGCAGCCTCGCTTTTCCAGAAAATTGTCGAAAACATTGAGGATGGTAGTGCACTTTATTCTGATAGATGGAGTATGTATTAGATTGATCAATTGGCAATCGCTGGATTTAATCATTTAAGAGTAAATCACAAATATAATTTTGTCTATCCAGAAACGGGTGTGCGTACCCAAACAATCGAAAGAATGTGGGGTTCTACGAAATGGAGGAACAAGAGTCAATGGGGTACAGCAAGACACCATCTTGAGTCTTACTTGGCAGAATTCATATGGTGACAAGACCAAGAAAAGGGTAAAAAAATTTTTTTGATTATATTCTAAAAACCATTTTGCAATATTTTCTACTAAAACGTAATTGATATATCGTCAAATAAAGGTAAGAATTATACAGATAAAAATTACTTATTATTTTATTTCATTTATTATTTTCTTTCATACTGTTTCTAACACATTGTACTTTTCAACTACGCACTCCATATCCTGTCAGCATATTCCCTTTTTAGAATTGGCCCTGTCTTATATAATGCCGCCAATATGGTTGCAATAATATGTAAGTACCTATCTAATTTACTGAAATTTATTTAATAGTAAAACGTGATATAAATATATTAAATATTTATATCATAGATATATTTTTTGAATCATTTTTTTAAAATATGTAATTTTATTTATATTTTTAAACTGTGTGGATAATGTGCATTAATGTTGAATATTTCGCTCAATAGTATTGTGATTAAAAAGATAAGTTATTGAAAGTTCTTTACATTAGTAACATTTATTCAATGCATGCGTGTGTTATTATATTTAAGTTTATGTATGCTTACGTACAATATTTTAATTATTAGCACAGTATTTTCACTAAAATTATGCTTTTATTTTATTAACTGTTACTAAATTATTGAATTGATTTTAAATACGAGTATGTGTTGACTTTTAATGTAAAGTATCTTACTTGGCAGAACTCATATGGTGACAAGACCAAGAAAAGGATAAAAAAAATTGTCTTGATTTTAAAAACTATTTCGTAATATTTTCCACCAAAACGTAATTGATATATCGATAAATAAAGGTATAAAAATTACTTATTATTTTTCTTCATATATTATTTATTATTTTCTTTTATACTGCTTTTTTATCACATTGTATTTTACAACTATGCACTCCATTTCCTGTCGTCAGCATTTTTAGAATTTGCTCTGTCTTATATAATGCTGCTAATATGGTTGCGATAATATGTAAGTACCTTTTATTGTTATGGAAAAATCTGTAATTTCAACAGCAGAAGTGCACTTAATTATCGAAAATTAGATTAACTTACAACACACTAATGGAAATAATAGAGTCAAACTTTTCAACTATAAAATAATAAAAAACTAAATAAAAAGAAAAAAATTGATGATCAAAAACTGAATGGAAACTGAAAATGTCTCAAAATGAGTTCCAAAGTAATCTTTAAAATGGAAATTAAAATCAATGTGTCTATGGGACTATGTTAGGAATCACTGCTTATTTGCTAACTTGTAAATGCTCATAAGTATAAGCATATAATGTATTTTGGGCAAATTAAAAAGTTTTTTTACACATGTGAAATAAATATTCAGTATCATTAAGACATAAAAGTAAATTTTTATTTTTCAATATAATTCAGGTTGGTTAATAATATTTTTTAAAAGAATGCAAAACAAACATTCACATGAATTACATACTTGTTCTAAGTAATATGTATGTAACATAAATGTAATTAAAGCAATAAAAAATTTCTTAAATGGAATAAATGAAATTTCTGCAAAAATATCATTTGGGTAGTTAATAACCTTTCTCACAAATATTATAATATTTCAAAATAATAATAATAATTAGTTTAATTTTCATTAATTTCACAGTTAAATCACTATTATTAACTTTTTCATACATTAAAACTGGTATTTTTTAATTTCTTGATTTAAATTTCTATGAAAATCTTAATGTATAGTTTCCTTTGAAAAGCATACTTTTAAAATCATGTTTTAATGAGAAGTACTAAATTCATGAAGCTAGACTAGAATAATCCTTGATAACAAAAAAATTTTGACATTAAAATTAAACGTAGGAATATTTTTTTCAGTATTAAATTAAATTGGTATTAACCCTTTGAAGTTCAGTGTTCCAGGTGATGGAACACCAGACTTTACATTGTTACCAAATCAATGCATTTTATGATAAAAATATGAAATTTGGCTTAAAATGTTCTTTAAACTCTCTTTTTTGATAATAGATGACAGCACTATATAAGACAATCAATAATTTTCAACTATAGCAAATTATTTAAATCCATTTATTTTGAAGGAATATTTCCGAATTTTTTCTTATACAAAAATAATTGTTTGAAAAGAAATTTTTATGTTATTTTGTTGCCTGTACCTTGAACTATTGATTCTTACTATAAATTTTTTACGCATGAAGTAAATGCAGAATTATCTGATAAAACAACTTGTTCCATCACCTGGAACACTGTGCAGCAACTGCAATTTTACTTCACACGATTAGCCTTGAACTCAATGCTGAATTGAACACCTATTTTTGACTGTTTTTTTCTCTCTTTTGGGGTGTAATAAACTAATGTTGAAGAATGTACTAGGAACGATTACTTATACGGATAATATTTCTACACCCTTATTGTCCTCTTGAATTGGGAAGCTTCAGTGTGGTATAGGATTATATCAGTTAGTTCGAATCCTCTCTAGTTTCTAGTCTCTAGAAGAATTATTTTTATGTTATTGATTTTTCTTTTCGCGGCTATTCATTTTATGATATTGTATATACGTATTTTTTGAATTTATATATTTTAAGTTTATTTTTTACAAATATAATTTTAATTTCTGGTTAATTTTTTTTAATTTGTTCATTGCAAATAAAAGTCTTAGTCCTTATGAAGCAATAAAAATGCTTCAAAAATTGCCCTCTATTAATGAATCAGAACATATGGATAGTGATACAGAGAAATATGTTCCTAAAACACTTGATCAGTCTCAGTCTGATATCAGACTGATGGCATAGAGTTGCAAGTTTTCTTGTGATGCACCCTGGACCACACTAAATCTGCTACGCTGGTGTAATGCATTGTTTTTTCATTCATATGCACAAAAACATTTACGCACATATGGACTTCACTGTAATGCTTGCTTTTCATGACCTTTGCGATGCAATATTCCATGTGATGGAATACCCACAAAATCGAAATGGTATACACAATCTTCACAAAATTTCCGCTATACACTTATATAGGCCTAAGTAGACAACCTACAATTTTTTTTTGTTAATATCTCAACTTTAAAGGGTAGTATGCCTGAAAGGGTTAAATAAAATGCAAAATCCTATTTTGTATTAAATATATAATGTTTAAATAAAAAAATTAAATATAAAAGTTATACTAAAATTAGAAAATTTTTTTTTCAAATTCAAAACTTAAAACTTCAGTTTACCAATATAATGTTAAAAAGATTTATTAGACTACAGACTAGATTTTTCTTGTTAAACAAAGTGATTATAATATAACAAAGATAAATATTATAACTAGACATCTGACAAAATTAACTATTAGATATATATGACAGAATTCATCTAACAGAAAAAATATATAATAGAATTAACTATTATCAAATACCAATTAAGTGATTAATGAGATTATTTTACATATTAAAGCATACATTTGTGAAGCATAATAAAGCTTTTAAAAATATTTGATTTGAAAGAAATGCATGCTATACCTTTTAACTTGTTTACGTTTTTGCAATTTTTTATTAGATAATAAAAAACAATTTAAATAATAATCATAGTCATAATATATGAATAATATCAAATTTATTTGCTTACCTTTTTAAGTATGAAATGCTTCACTAACAGGAAAAGTCCTGAAGAGATAAATCCAGACAGCACAGGTGATAAAAACCAGGAAGCAACTGAAAGGTGAGATCACCTGTGAGGAATAAGTATACAAAACACTCACACTACACATATCGTTCTAATTTACCTTGGATTGATCCAACATACTATTACCAGAATATGCACTCGACTGTAGAATTGAGCTTTACATATCAGGAAGCTAAATACAGTGAGAAATACAACATTCTATGCTGTATGATTGATTTAAATTAGTAATGTGTTAATAAATAAGGTGATCATCATTATTGGATATGCTTAGAATAGTTTGCATGAATATTCTAAAATACTGTATCTTCCTTTCACTTAAGTAAAACAATACCTTAGTCACTTGTGTAAGCATTCATCTTCTCCTACAGAATTTTTTTTTTTTAACAAATTTAAACATTTATAAATAATTTAATCACAAACCTGTTCAGATTCTGAATCACTTTAAAAATTATTTAATACTTATCCTATTTTACAATAATTATAGTAACTTATTCCTTGTTAACATCTCCCACAATAACTTTATTTCAAGAGATTTAGTGATGATTCTTTTAATTTTTCGACAAATTGAAGGAGCTTGAAGATATAAATTAATCACAGAAGTTGACAGTAAGTTACAATTCATGAATAATAGCTCCATTCTGCTTTAAATACCTATTTATTATTATTTTTAAACTTAATTACACATTTTTATCATATTTACCTAAATAAATATTTCTAATTTCATTTAATTTTTTCTTAAAATGTAATTTTTATTAAAATCTTCAAATTTTTCAAAAGATAGAATGAAAAAGTGGCATCCAATATTTTAATTTTTTAAATACTAATTATAAATATGAGGAAAATCTTATATTTCTTTTTAAATAAAATAATTAAATGAACAATATCAAAATTGTTCAATAGAGAGAACATAAAAGAGTTGAAATGATTTAATTTTTGATAGTATAAATTTGTTTTATAGGTAGTAGAGAAAATCCAAAATAATATAACACATACCTATTTTACCAAGCATAGTCCATTTTATTCCCATAAATCCACGGGCAACAAGAGAAAATCCTACTACAGCTCCAATAATACTATGTGTTCCAGATATAGGCCATCGAAAAAATGTAGCAACAATATTCCATATTGCACTACCTATAATATAAAATAAAAAGCTAAGTGTTAAATGATATAATAAATAATTTATTATTTTTAAACTGCAAAAAAGAAAAAAGTACCTATCAGAGCTGCTAAAAATCCTAACATTAATTCTTTTTCAAATTCTGAATACATTTCTGTATCAAATATTCCTTTCCTAACAGTGTCCGACACTCTATAGCCTAAATATAGAAAGAAAATTTTAATGTTATAAATTAATATAAAATATATAAATTAATAAAACATAATATGAAATTTACAGTATTTTGGATCTTTAGAAATTTTTTTTTCTGGAATTTAATGGCATACTATTTGGAAACATTCAAGTTTTGTTCTAGCCATATCCATTTATCATAATTTCCAAAATATAAATTATGGAAATAAAAATTTGTTGATTGAAATAGTTTAGCAAGCCCCCATGCTAATAGTTCTTTTAATGCAGTTGAAGAATTCGGAATAATTTAATTTTTTTCACATAAATACATATTCTTTTTATATCAAAAAGATTTATGACTATGCATAAATTTTATGCTTGTTCTTCATTTTGGATTTTTAATTTTTTAAGAATCATTATAAAAATCTAAGCTTATTATATTTACAGCAAATTAGATATTGTGCTGATATTTACATTTAATATCATATAAAAATTCATTAATAGAAATAAATAAAAAACTTAATATAAAACATGAAAAAAATATTATTTTAAAAATCTTTGTTAACAAAAACTGCATATTTTTATATCATAAAATAGAAAAAAATTATAATATTGAATATAAAAATCAGAAATCATTTTGTAAAATTTAAGCGTTTCACAAGATTTTTATCTTATATGCATAACAAATTTAAGTAAACAATTTATGAGGAATGAAATTTTTTTGATAATGATTTAAATTGTATTTACAAATATAGTAAGATTAATTAGATTTTTTGATTCAAGTTTTTTTCTTGCATCCATTTCAGAGAAAAATGATTCTGAATGATTAAATATATGAACTAAATCCTTCTGCAATAACACTGCATGGGAGCAAAGTGCAATAAAATTTATTTTATGTTTTTAAGAATAGTTTAACAAGTAATATGTTGTAAAAGAAAAAAGAAAATTAACAAAGAAATCTCATTTTTATTTGGCAAGATTTGATAGCAGAAAAAATAAATACTTAAACTGTATGACAGTATAACTGACAGCTATTTCTTTAATAAAAGCATGTTTAAAACTAAAAATTATTTTAGAGAAATTAAAATGGCATATAAGAAAACACATTTTGATTTGCAAAAAAAAATAAAACAAAATATGATGTGTTAATTTTTCTTACATACCCATAAGAACAGATCCTAATACTTCAAATATTGTTGCTAAAATACAAGCCTGTCGCAATGTAAGTGCTTTAGAGCCAACTGAAGTACCAAATGAATTTGCAACATCATTAGCACCAACGCCAAATGCTAAGAAAAAACCAACAATAAATCCTAAAATGAGAATCCAAAGAACATCAGGAGAAAAAGGTTCCATTGTTGATTCTAAAAAAAGAAAATATATTTCAACTATTATGCAACAGCAAATATTATTCAATGTAAGAGTATATAATAACACAAGAGCTACCACTTACTGAAAAATAAAAGGTAATCTTGCAGAAAAAGTAGGATAGTTACAATTATAATGATTATTACTAATGTTGAATAATAAACAATAAAGTTAATGTGAAACCTTTATTAATATAATACATATCAGATTAAGATTAATAGGAAAAATTTACAATAATCTTAATAAGTTTGTGAAAATTGTCATATTAATGATATTTATTAAAAATCTATTTTATTTCTATTGACATTATTTCATTTTAATATGTTGCACATAAAGTGTTTTCAAATAAACATTATGAAATGTTTAAATAGTTGTAATACAATTTTTTAATCATTGACCAGAGATTAAAATAAATTATTTGTTTCTTAAACTTCAAAACTAATAATTTCTTTTTTTAAGAATCTGAAATAATATAAAAATACTTAAACTCTCATTTCCCCAAAAAAATCTATAGTTAAAGGAATGAAAATAACAGTGGCTAAAAGTTTTCATATCTGGGAAATTAGCTTAAGATATTAGATCCATGTATATTTATAAATATTGTCTTAAACCTTAATCAATTTACTTTTCTATTTTAACAATTAGAAAACAGCACTGAAATAAAATTTGTCTAAGGAATTTCATTTGACTCTACTTACAGTTATATAAGGAAATTAGTTTATAAATTTTATTTTAACAGTTATATTAAAAATCGTTTTTGCTAGCTGCAAACATAACAGAAGAAAGAAGCATAAGCTATATATATATATAATTGCATAGTAAAACTCTCAAAATAATTTATAGTTATATGCATCAGAAATTATCAAGATAAGTAAAGGTAATTATATAAAATTAAAGCTACATGTATTTGATAAATGAAATCCTTAAATTCTTATCAAATACTTGGCTAAATAAAAATTAAGGTCAAGGATAAATTTTAAAAAAATGTTATTTTTATTGATAAATTTAACCAATAAAGTATATACAAAATTTGGTCTAAATATTTTAAAGATAAATATCAGTTGTAGCATTCAGTAAATAATGAAACTGAGTGTGAATATCAATGTCAATATAGTCCAAATTCTCTATAACTTTTCCATTTAAATCTGTAAAAAAAAACAAAAAAAAAAATTGGTTTCATTTCTTGAAGATTTTATTTTAAATTGTACAGAAATTCAATTTTAATTTGATTGGTGAAATGAAAATAGTAGGTAAATTTATTCTCATTTGGCAATAATCTGAACCACTTGAATAAGTATGTATTAAAAAAGCTTCACTAAACAAATATTTTACTTCTTGAAGATTAAGTGAGATATTTATATCAAATGTTTACCATCTTATCAATATTTGAGATAAATTTTATTGATATACAAGGACATGGCTTTCAATGAACTGTTTACACACACAAAAAGATTCTCATATATTTAAGATTTAACTAGAACTGGAAATGTATAATATACAAAAATCGTATTTTTTATATAAAAAAGACAAAAGAAAAAAAATCTCTAAAAATGATTTAAAATATCATTTAATTTATAATCCACATCGAAAATGATAAATTTGTAAAAATGATCATATATATTAGATTATTAAGTACAAGGATAGATAATAGTTCCTTGAAATTTAATCTAATTAAGTTAGAAAAAAATCAAAGCAATATATTTGTAGTGTATAGTAAAATCGAGGGAAAATTGCATGGTAATTATTTAAAAGTGTGCGTAGGAAAATAAAATTTGAATGCAATGACGTTCATACAAACCTTTTGATAAAAAAAGTTGTAAAAAAATATAAATATACTGATTATTTATGTCATGTAATAGTAAAGCACCTAGAAATATTAATAAGTAAAACGATAAATATATTTTGTAATATCATAATTATTCCGTAGATTACAGAAAATATATATCTTTCATAGGACTTCAGAAACACGTGTGAAGCCGAAAAAGACTAGGGTGAAAAGGAATAATTTCTCAAAAATAATAAACAGACTAAACTCGGCGGTTTACAGTTCGGCGAATATAATTTAACTATTAACAAAAATATCGAAATATAAATTGATAAATTTTAATGACGGCACTATACAAATTATAAAAAAATAGTTCAACCACATGAGACACTAATTTTAAACCTAAAAATAGTTCAAAATTCTACACATATATATAAAAGCATGAAATCGTAGGATTTGAATGATTGAATTGCTATTTTAAAAACGCTGTAGTCAGCATCATTTTTAAATAAATTTGATTAGACCAGCGAAAGTTTTCAAAACCAATATAAAATTGATATACAATCAATTAGAAATACGAGAAGTTCAAGGGTGAATCTAAAATTATTTTAAAGAGAATTTCGTATTATTTGATATTTATGTATGCTAATATAAGAATGATAATATTTATTAATTTATAAAAATATTAATTTCTCTCAAAGGTGATTTTGAAGTGATTTTAAAGATAAAAGAAATTCTTAGTGTGGTATTGAGGACTTTTACTATTTGTACAAAATATGTAATACAGTAAGTTCCCAATTATCCATGAAAGTGAGTCAAGGCTGCTTAGGAGGTTTTAATTGAAAGGTGCAGTTATCGCAGATAATTTCTTCAAAATAATATAAAATGCATATTTAAACACATATAATACAGAAAATGTAAAATGCAATAGAGGGAAACAAATGCGCATTTGAACAGTTTGTACGAACACAATAGGTAACATAAAGGTATTTATTTCTTCAAGAATAAAAAAATTATTAACTTCTTAACAAATTTTTAGATTTATTTCTTCAGAAAAGCCTTTAAAAATTATTGAAGTTTTCTACGAATTTAAGCATTAATTTTATCAAGAATATACTTATAATCATTTAAGCATCATGAATAATCTGCAAAGAGAGTATATCATTTCTCCTATGTTTATTATATTTATAATGAATTTCTACAGCAGTATATTCTGAATGGAAAATATTATCATTATATTAATGAAAATATTTTTTAAATTTGTTATTGTATATCTATCTATCTATATGTGTTAAAAAAAAAAGTAAATCTCAGATAAATTTGAAATTTTTTTGGGAAGCTTTTGAACATCATGTAACCATATTAAATTCATATCAAATACACTAAGTATTTATACTTTAAATATTTTAAACAACATAATAAACAATAACATAACAAACAAAGTAAATAAATAAAAAAATAACATTTTAATAATTAAATTCATATTCATGGAAGTATTCTACATATTAAAATTTTACGTTTAAAAAAATAATTGGATAGTTTTTTTTATTAAAAATAACTGATTTTATTTATCAGAAGAAATATCTGTGAATTATTATTCTTTTTCAATTCCCTCCAAAACAGATTTCTATGAGGTATATAAATTAAATGCCTACTTTTTCTGTATTTTTAAGTCTACAAAATTAAATAACTTAATACGAAATTTATTTTCATATAAACTATTTTTACAATGGAACATCTAAGACATATTTGATACCTGATATTAAATAATTTTGCTCCCGTAATTTATTGTAATGTCTTAGACTAGAAGCTCGAAAAATTCTCAATCACTATCTAATATCCTAATCCTTTTAAAATATACTCGGTTTATTATTAGTTGCAGTTTAAATGCTCAGTTTATTTAAATTTTGACTGGATGATATTTTATATGGGATCCAGTTTCATTAGGGTTATAGTACGTATTTATATTGTTTCATAAAGTCAGATATAAATTTGAAGATTTGAAGAGCAAGAAAAAAGCAAAAACAGAAATTGATATTTTTATTAGATGTGAATCAACTATTACACAAATTCAATTATAGTCAACCAGTGACCATTTTACTAGATTATGTAAATATATGTCCTACTTATAATTTATGTATTAATATATTATAAACATTTTATATATTTTTAAAAATTTAGTAAATTAACCGAAAATTTATTTGATTAAAAAAAATTTTTTTTATTTTTATTTCTAAATATTGAACCCAGATTTACATATGAGATAAACAAACAATTGCTTCATGTTCCCTCATCTTAAGGTTTACATACAACTCACATTTTATAGAAGTAGTGTCGATTTTGTATTTGTGAAATAAGAAATGAGTATGTGCAATCAAATCCCTTAATTTCAATAGTTTATAGTCTTATCAGGTGCATAACTGCAGTAATCGGTTTTTTAGGTACATTTTTATGGCTTATTATCATTTTCAAATAATTTAGTTGAAAAGATAAAATTTTAATGGTTTTTTAATATGCACAATAAATGTCTTCCTTGAAGTAAAATATGACTCAAAAGAGTCTTATAGTTTTAAATTTTACGTAAAACGTCATCTTAGCTTTCATTTTCAGTAAATTTCTTGCCCTGTTCAAGGTTATAGTGAAAGATTTTGATTGTATTTGAAAGAATACGATACTCTTATTTATTATTTTTATTTTGTCTTTAAATACTCACTCATACTAAATTTTATATTCCATGCTTCACGCATATATTCTAACTCTAGTAGTATGGCAGCCTATAGAAAATTGTTATTTTAAAAACGTTTTCACAACTATTGGTGTATAGGATAAAATTACAATAAAAGTGAAAATGAGTTGAAATTATATAATTGTTAGAGCTGCAAACATGTTTGTGTAGTTTCTCTCAAAGTTATCATATAAAATAAATTAAACAGTTTTAACAACCTTATTATTTTGTAAGTCAAAAAAAAAAAAATGTTATCAGTTCTTATTTTCATTTAAAAATTCATTGGATATACTAAAGCAAATTAAATTTAAGAAAAGCTAAAATTTTTCCTGTTTGGTAAATATATGGGGATATCTTAGAATTATATTAAAAGGTTTTCAATTGTATTAAATTACAATTGAAAACATTTTAATTGTATTACCATTGTAAATTGTTATACAATTGTATTAAATTATATTAAAATAAAGGTATATATTTCGTATTAACTTTTTAACATCATTATGAAAGATAAGCCATTGTGTAAATCAGTTATTAAACATCTATTTCACATTCGCACGAGTTAGTCCAAAATGAGTGCCTATCTCAAGTTCGGAGGATTTCCTTTTTTATCAGTGTAAATGCTACGAAATAAGGCTAAAAATAAACGTCTGACAAGAAGGAAAGGAAGAGGCGGAAGAAGCAAAGAATACTTCTTCCTTAAGTAATAAGTAATAGATAACTTTCGAAGAATACGCTGAATTTAAGTTGCAGAAGTTGTTAATTTTTTTTATCAATCATTCCCATCGGATTAAATTAAGAGAAATCTTGAAAATTTTCAATGACCTTAAAAGTCGTTCATTAACTATATTTATAACAAAATAAGATATTGCTACAATAAAACTATAGGTATAATAAAAGGATATTGTAATCAATGTTATTTAATTCAAATATAAGAAGGACGGATATCTGTGGCGAGGGTAAAAATTCAATTGTTAAGAATATTGAGATACATAAAATAGGAATTAATCGTACACTTGTAACTTCTGACCTGCTTAAAGTCTGTCATATTAATGAAAACAATTGGTTAAGGCATATAAAAATAGAATGTTGTTAATGAAGTTTTTATTGTTTTGGTATAATTTAGTTTACAAATAATTTGAGTTACTCATAAAATGGTAAGATTAACAAATTCATTGTCAAAAACAAGTAAAATATGATCAGAGATGATGATGATACCATTAAACTTTGTGTTATGTGCAACTTAATATATGTTTCATGAATACGCAAAACACACCTATTATAAGAGTGGTGTGTGAAAAACAGCTTATTTCAAGCATACATATTATTGTTTTTTTTTTACAAGTCATGAAGATTCTTCGTTGGTAAAAAATTAAATATTAATAAGATGTTAGACATCCAATACAAAATAAATATTCAGTTTGAATCAACGTTGCTTTTAACAGAAAAAAGTATTAAAAGTTTTAATGTTTATTAGATTATTTCACTTTTAGGTATTTTTGTACACTATAAATATCCGCTCACACACGAACTAAACTATTAAAATATTCTAAATCTTATTGTTTTTATCCTTATTTTATGTCATACTGCGCGTTTTCAAGTATACACTACTGGCCATTAAAATTGCTACACCACAAAGAAATGTAGCTAACAAAATGCAATTTATTGGACAAATATATTATACTAGAAATAACAAGTGATTAAGTTTTCAAAAAATTTGTCTGGATAGATCCTGAGAAATCAGTAACCAGAACAACCACCTCTGGCAGTAATAACAGCAGTTATACACCTGGGCATTGAGTCAAACAGAGATTGGATTGCAAGTTCAGGTACAGATGCCCATGAAGCTTCAACACGATGCCATAGTTCATCAACCGTAGTGACTGGCGTTTGGTGACGAGTCAGTCACTCTGCAACCATTGACCAGACGTTTTCTATTGGTGAAAGATCTGCAGAACGTGCTGGCCAGGGCAACAGCCGAACATGTTCCGTATCAAGGAAAGTCAATACAATACCGGCAACATGCGGTCGGGCATTATCCTGCTGAAACGTAGGGTTTCGCAGGGCTCAAATATAGGGTAGAGCCACGGGTCGTAACACACCAGAAATGTAACGTGCACTATTCAAAGCACCGTCAATGCGAACAAGAGGTGACCGAGACGTGTATCCAATGGCACCCCATACCATCACGCCAGGTGATGGGCCAGTATGACGATGACGAATGCACTCTGCCAGTGTGCGTTCACCACGATGCCGCCAAACACGGATGCGACCATCATGATGCTGTACACAGAACTTGGATTCATGCGAAAAGATGACGTCTCGCCATTCGTGCGCCCAGGTTCGTCGTTGATCACACCATTGAAAGCGCTCTTGTCTATGACGCAGCGTCAAGGGAAGCCGCAGCCATGGTCTCCGAGCTGAGAGTCCATGCTGTTGCAAACGTCGTCGAACTGTTCGTGCAGACACTTGTTGTTTTCCAAACGACCCCGTTTCTTGACTCATGGCTCGTGACGTGGTTGCACGATCCATTACGGCCATGCGGATAATATGCCTGTCTTCTCGGCTGCTAGTGATAGGTGGCCGTTGAGATCCCGCATGGCGTTCCGTATTACCGTCCTGAACCCATCGATTCCATATTCTGCTAACAGTCATTGGATCTCGACCGACGCGAACAGCAATACTGCGATAAGTTAAACCGCAATCCCGGTACGCTACAATTCGACCTTTATTAAAGTCAGAAACATGCTGGTACGCATTTCTCCTTCTTTCACGAGGGATCACAGCAACTTTTCACCAGGCGACAACGTTCAAATGCAATTTGTGTATGAGGAACCGGCTGAAAAATTTCCTCATTTAAACACAATGTAGGTGTCGCTACTGGCGCCTGCTTTGTCTGAATGCGCTGAAAAGCTAATCATTTGCATATCACAGCACCTTCTTCCTTTCGTATAAATTTCACGTCTGTAGCATGTCGCCTTCTTGGTGTAGCAATTTTAATAGCCAATAGTGTATATATATATAAAAAGTTCTCAGAGCCTCTCTTATCTCTCATTTTTGATGCTCTTATGACTCAGTTAAAATTATTCAAAAATTTTTTGCTTTAGGAATATATTTTATGTTGTAAATCGATTAGTATAATGGTCTATTAAGTGTCTTATACATGATGCACGTATGCACAAATTAAATTTCTAATTTAACTTTATTTAATTTTATTATGATATAAATATAATTTCATGAAAAATTGCTTGTCATGTAAAAGATAGTCTTATCTATAGATTAAAAAAATCAATAACATTAACATGACAGTTGCAAATATATGTTTGGTATTTTATTTACATTATAAGACAATGATAATATATTATATATAAGCTAAATTTTTTATACTTATCAATGAGTATAAGATATTTATTCTTATTTTTACTTATCGCTAAAATTGTAAGCTCGCCCGAATTATTTTTAGTGGAAAGAATTCAACATCTTAATAAAGCGTTTAAAGTTTCGCTTTGAAGTTCATTATTTGGAATTGCAAAATATTTTTAAATTAGCAGGAGTTACAAAAAGGAATATTTAAATAAATTTTAATTTAAAATTTCTTATCGACCGTTTCGTCGACAAATGAAAAGTCAAATCAATTCATTATCAAAGGATCGTCACTTACATTATGATGTGTTGAAATATCACCTTATATACGTTGTGTTGAAATATCACCTTTTAATCTACATGATGTTCTACGATTACGTCAAGATTCCATTTCTCATTTACAATGGTTGAAATGAAAAATAGAAAAAAAATATTATTTATTCCTTATCTTTTATTTCTTTTTAAATTAAATTACAAAATCTTGCTTATACGTGATTATAATGGTGGATTTTTGAAAGATTGGCTTAAGATTTAATCTGAGTGAATATCCATGGATATCGTTCGGTGGAATAGTTATTGTAATATTGTACAAATGTATATATTTAAGGTTCCATTTATCCATTAAATTATTCAGCAAGCACATAACTTTATAATACGAGTTTTATTTTCTTCTGGCTTGAAATTTAATTTGATTGAAGAAATTGCGTGATACAATATTTCTTGTAATTCAGTATCAAAATATTCGTTAAGATTACAGTTTAAATCATTATATCGATGCAATTTAAAGCACTTTATACATACTAGAAACATACTGTAAATCTTTGATATGATGTTACTGAATGCATACTGATTTCGTAATTCTGATTTTATTTTTAAAAGGATCAATCTCCAAGATGAAAGTATTTCATTTTACAAAATTTTGTTTTTAATGAATAATAATGTATGAAAGAAAGAAAAAACAGGGAGAAATTTTGTGAGCGAAATAAAAATGAAAAAAAAAATGCAAAATTGCAGACAAAAAATTAATTTATAGTCTACCTTGTTAAATTTTAACATTATATATATGTTCTATATACAAAAGAAAATATTGTAGGTTGCTCTGAAATGCTAAAGGGTTTCTTCTCATCATAGAAAAGTTTATTGAAGCCATTAACAATTTTTTTCTTCAGTAATCTTAATTTCAATATTCTTGTCACGTTAAGCATATGATGTATGGGATAGAATTTATATCTCAACAGATCTATACAAAGGCTTTTAATAACCCGTAGTCACTTTTGAAATATCTTCTCCATATATTGAAATTTTAAGCTGTCATTTAGCTCATTCATTTTAAAAACTGTAAAATAATAAAAAGAAGACTTTTAAATAATAGTTATTTATTATTTATAGTAAGCATTCATCATCATCCATGCCGACGTCATTTTTTTATGTATTTTGTAGTAATAACTATTCTTTAGATTTAATTAATTAATAATCACCTCGCAGAATATCAGTATTTTCGATACCAGTTTAGTTGAACTGGTGAAGACCAGTTGAATATCACCACTAATCTTTTGTTTTCGTCTTTAGTATAATATTAAGAAATATCTTTTATACGATAGGATTACTTAGAGGCGAAAAGATTGATAAAAAAAATTTCGACAACTAAGAATGATCATTTGCTGATTATGGAATATAATGGTATTATTAAATCATCAGAAAGATAATTGCTGATAGAGGGTATCGTAAATATATTTCTTTTTTCTTCAAAAGACTCCTATAATATTATCAAAAATAAAAAGACAGCATTTTATATCATACGTTTTAATAAACTCCTAAACAGTTAAAATTAGTGACTTATGAAGCATTTAAGAACAAATTTTAATTTGTTTTACTAGAACGCACGCAGACAAATTCACACACGCGCATTTATGCATAAAATTAAATTTCAGATTTTTTTCAATCGGATTTCTTTTTAAAATAATTATTTTTATGGAATTTGTTTTAAAAAATAACAAAATCTTGTTATTATATCAAAAATTAAATTAACTTTTATCACTGATTTATTTTTTGATGTATTTCTAAATTTTATCTATTTTGCTTAATGTATAATTTTTTCTATAATTCTCTTAATTTTTTTTATCAAAAATTTCAATGAATATTTTAATATTTGAATTTAATTCGTATAATTTCATTATATTTACGCATTTTTCTCAGGTACTGAAAAATTTAAATGAGTTCCTGATGTTTGCTTAACAAGAAATTATTTAGTATTTTCGATGATTCTAAATGGAGGTTTTAGCAATTATCCGTTTGTGTGATTAATTCAATCTTATTTTCATCAGGAATTACATTTTTCTTCATAGAAAGTTAGGCAACATTCTTTCAATAAAAAGGGAAAATACTTACAAACTTCTATTCAAATCATAGTGACAAAATTGTAAATTATAATACTGACTTCATTAAAGCTTGATAAAATGTAAAACGTATAAACTCATTTTAAATAGAGAAAAATTTATAATGGATCAATATACTGAAATTGATAATAGAATAAATCCCATAAAATTGAATGAAAATTATAATATAAAATTGAAATGATTCCTAAAAATATTAATATGTATCTTTTTCACTTTCAATTCAATTTCAGTGGTACTTCTAGCTTTAAATTCTATGACAATAATTTTAAAATTGGAAGGATAACTTTAAGGAGAAAGAATACGTTTGTCTTCTTAATAATTTATAATAGGAACATTTTAATTTCATTTTAAATATGCTTAGCAGGTTAAAAGTAAATAGAAGATATTTATCTATAGATTTATTATTTAAAGCCCAGAGTAAATAAGCAAAAGAAAAAAAGCAGAAATGCCAATTCTAGGTAATATATTAAGTAAAAAAAGTTAACTTACCAATGAAAAATAATACACCCATGATGGATATGTAGAAAAAAGTCAAATGATGAAATGATAATATAATACCGATTATAAATAAATAATTTTATGAAAAGACCATACAAAAGGAATCAAAAAGCTCTATTTTCGCCAGGAGTACAATTCGTCGCCAATTTTCTGGCCATCGTGAGAACTTGAAGCGAAATGACAATTTTTGCAGTTTCTTTAATTATATCTTGCACCTTGTCAGTCGCCAGTGATCTTGTTTTCAATCGGATGAATAAAAATGAAATCGAAGAGAAGGTTAACTAACCTTCTGATATGATAGAGATGTTTATATTTTGACTCGCACACTGCTCTAGGCTATCACATGGGGGAATGAGGTACAACCTGACGTCAGACTGTGTCCGAAGTCCAAAATAAGCTAAATATGCGGAATTTTGAGCAAGAGGCCTGCAATAATTTAAGGGAGGGAAATTTACAAGAATTATTTTTTTCTGAAAACAAGTTGTAAATTTTAAGGAAATGACAAGTTTTATGAGGGTAATTCATTCAATATATATATATATATATATATATATATATATATATATATATATATATATATATATATATATATATATGTATATATATATATACATATATATATATATATACATATATATATATATATATATAATATGTATATATATATATATATATATATACAAATGCATAAGTATTATTAATAACAATGGCATAAAATAATAAAATTGCATTAAATAAATGAAGAACATAAAAATAAATTCTCGTAACGAATTCACATTGAAAGCAATTAACCTAATTTGTATTGACAAATAAAGACGTAGAATTTAGATTATTCTTGTTCCTAGTTAGATATACCTTTAATTAATTTTTTTAAACTAGACTTGCTTATTTTAACCTGAGATTTCAGAAAGCTGTTTTTTTTTAAATATTATAAATTTAATCAAATAATTTTTGATTAAAAATTAAATAAATTTTGATTAAGACTTATTGTAACTTTTTGAAAGATTTACTCTATTATTTTAAATTACTTATAAGAGAGGGAACTGAAAATAAATAATAAGCAATAATCTACAAATGAAACAATTTGGAAAATTAATTATTATTTTATTCCTTTGATTCATTATTCTCACGATTCTCGTTGATAATTATTTATGTGTGTATAATCGTAATAAAAAATAAGCTTTATCTAATTTGTCCATAAATTTTAGGAAGAATACAAGGGAATAATAATAAAACAAAGCTTGTCATAAATTTTGATAAATAATAAAAAAAATTCCTTGTTCTACTGAATATTAATTCCAAAAATAATTTTTTTATCCCGCAATGAAATCTTGTGACAATTTTTCTATTAACTCATATGCATGATCTCATTAATGTGAATATAGCGACATATTACGTTAATACTACCTGGTTATATAATTTTAATGGATCTGTCTAAATTCTGCGAGATTCCAGTTGATTAAATAATTATTTAAGTATCGGTTAAGTAACAGAGAAACGTAATCCTAATTTAGCAACATTACATAGCTTCCGTAGCCCAATGATAATTACGATCTTCAATGAGGAAGGTCTTAAATTTGATCCCAAACATTGATAAATAATGAGAGATAAATGCTGCTCCATCCACGTTAGCTGAGTGAAGACTTTTAATTTCTGGGTTTTTTTCTTTTGTTTCATGTAAATATTATTCTTTCTATGACTATTTCTCGAGGAAAATTTGTTGAAATGGGTATTAAAATATCTTTCAACAACCTTCAATTGCTACTTGTCCACTAGCCGATGTCAGAACATTATTATGAAAATTATTCACCAAGTTAAAATAAATCTTCTGGCATAAACATATGAAATATTTTACAATAAACAATTTTAAATTGAAATAGATTAAAGGGATTAAAGGATAATATCAAGCATTTTTGCATAAAATAAATTTTAAGCTGAAGGAAATATAAAGTTGACGTAAGAACATTATGGTACTATAATGTTCTACAGTTTTAAAGTAGGATTATATCATTAAGAATGCATTCAAAGTCTACGATTAGCATTTGGAAATGAAGATCCGGCTCGGGATCTTTTATTCAGATAATTTACAGAATTTCATAGAGGTTGCAAATCTCACCGGGAAGAAAAATCTACAGAAAAGTAATCGATAGTTGTAATTGCAGATAATGTGCTTTCTATTCGAAAAATTTGAATACTTGATTATTCCCACACTTACTAAATGATAGAGAAGAATCGTAACATTAGATCCGCAGCCATATACAAAATTATTCATGAAGATTTATGTGTAAGAAGATATAGTTTGCTGTTGTATATTAGAGTTCCATCCATTAGAGTTTTCCATAATTTAACAAAGCACCAAAATGAATTACGCATGGGGAAATAAATGATAATAATAAAAAAATTGCCAAATTAATTAAAGTTACCCACTGCATTATTTTCTAAAATAATAACTGTTGATCAAATGTATATATAATTTTTGTCTTTCAATACGTCAGTAAAATAAAATGACTCAGGTCCATACAGATGATTCCATACCCTTAATGATGAAGAAGAAAGTGCTGGGAAAAAAAAGGAATGATGTCATTTTTTTACGGAAGTATAATTATAGTCAAAACGATTAAGATAAAAACACAAGACATTTTCAGGTAGCTGGTACCCTGTTAAATGTCTCCGAAAAATTCCCTCAGAAATAAATGTCAGAAGACTAGTGCTTTATTATGTTGGTGCATCTTTTCATTCATCAAGATTGACAGTTTTTTTATTTTTATTTTTTATTTTTTTTTTATTAAAAGCACATCAAAACTATAGAACCTTGTTTATCTGACCTAGCTATCTTCACTTGCTCAATCTGATATGCTGGTGGCTTTTTTTTTAAATCTAAAAAAAAAAGAACTTAAATAAAAGTCATTATTATTCTGAAATTGAGATTGATAGGATTTTAAATGCAATTTTTACATCGATTCCAAGAAAAGGAAGACCTCAAGTTTTCATTTTGGAAAAATCCACTACAGAAGTGCATTGATGTTAGGGATGATTACTTTATTCTATCCTTATATTCTATTTCTTTATAAGTGTAACATGAAATATCTAATTTATTTAGAATTTTCCAAACTTTTCAGAGTGACCCATATAAAAGATAAATCCTGACTCACTGAAAAAGATTATTTCATATGGCTAAATAATTAGCACCTGATTGCTAAGGTACATTGCTTTCAGATATTTTTCTAACAATTTAAAATTATCCAGTTAAATTTATCATAAGTTTGGTTTAAAAAGTAATTTTAAATAACATTGTAATTAAACAAGCATAATAAAAAACGTGATGTTCAATTAGAGTTCATTTTAAAAACAAAAATAAAATTAAAAATTTGAATTATTTACCGAATTTTTATAAGCATCTGTTTTAATATACCACATTGCTGATGATAAATACAATGTTTGTATAAATAGCAAATACAAGAGATCGATCTTCAGCTATAATCAGTGATAATTGATTTCTCAGTATCTCCTATTCCTAAATGATTTATCATTGTCCCCCATTAAATACTTATTGGATTTTCTGCAGAATTTCTTTGTTTAATTCATGTGATTATGAAAATCTAACTGATTGAGTTCTCTGATGGACTTGATAATGATATCCATGTTAAAAAATAAATTTTTGATTGTACATCCTTCACAAGTGATTTTATTACATGATATTAAACATCTGCGTATTAATCAACATCTACTTATTTCATATGAATTTGATGTCGCTTACTGAACATGTTATTATACCTATTAAATTCTAATTGACGAATGCAGTGTTTATCACTAGATTAACATAATATATAATTTACAATCTTCAATCAATCAACAATGGCACTACAACCCTGTGTGGGTCCTGGCCTTCTCAATGAGCTTATTCCATCTTGGCCTGTACTCAGCAACACTTTTCCAATTAGATGTTTCAATTGTATTAAAGTCCCTATCAAGACAATCAATCCCTCTGATTTTGGGCCTACCTCTGGAATGCTTTCCCATTGGCCTTGCAAGAAAGATTTTTTAGGGGTGCGTTCAGTTGGCATACGAATAACATGGACAACCCATTTCATCCTTTGTATTTTAATGTATTTGACAACATCAATGTCCTTAAAACTTTTGTATAATTCATGGTTATACCTTCTACGCCATATCCCATCTGTCTCCATTCCACCATAGATGCTTCTCAAAATTTTACAATTTGCAATCTTATCTATCATTGAATCAGTTCAAGCTCATTGATGGATAATAATATTTACTTATTTCGTTATGATTATGTGTGCGTTAGTAGGGTTGATTTGAACGTAAAAATCAAATAGTTAAAAAACGAGTTTTAATCAGAAAAATGTCCAGAAAATTCACAGCACAAAATCTTCGGGGGAAAAAAAATAGATTTTAAAACCAAAATCTAAATGGTAATCTTGGGTGATAAATTTTTTTCGTAAAAATTAAAGTTTTGAATTTTTTCCCTTAGAATTTTCATTTGTTATTTGCATGATTTACTTTATAATTTATTTCCTGTTGGGAAACTTTTTTAAATAAAGTACAGACTAAATTCATTACTTTAAAAAGAAAATTCTAGAGATAAGGACAACGTAATTTACCAATCAGGTCACTGCCAGACAGTCATCGATAATGGGATAGACGCTCTTGGCATCAGATTTATTTTTTAGGTCATTCCTTTAATCTGCATTTATTAATTTAATGCAGTTTCGCCTTTTATTATTAAGGAAGAACGAACATTAATGATGATCTCTTATTTCTTCGTTATTAATATTTTAGCTGAAATATAAACCATTTTAACATTGAAAACATGTTAACCAAAAATTTTATTCCCTCCCCCCCGAACAAATCTATATTTTAAAATATAAGGCCAAGTTACCAATTTCAGAGAAAGAAACAAAAAATTAAATCGACTTTAATTGAATTGTGTTTACAAATGTATTAAAATATATTTATAAATTTTCTGAAAAAGGCTACTTGAATGTGTATTTTCCTATATTTTCTCATTCTATGATTATGTTTTTCATCATATAATGAGAACAGAATAATAACATTTTACGAATAAATTTATTTAACTCTTCCTTTGAACTTCTTAACAGATTACAAGAAAGAGAAATTAAATATTATAAATTATTTTATTTGTAATTTTAAATTGGAATTTTGAGCTTTAATGAAATTTAGAGAAAATTAAGCTGATCTTCCACTAAGGTTTTTTGAAAGTATTATTTTTAAATAATTTGTTGGCCATCTTGGTAAAATCTATTTTCTCAATAAGGTGAACTTAGTCTATTATCAGACATGATGTAATAGATAATAATCATCATATAATCTATTAATAGCTTTAATTCGATAGAAAGTGGAAAATTGTTTTCATTTAGACTTATAAATTATGTATATTTCTTTGAAATTTATAGGAATGTTTATTTATTGCAAAATCTTTATTTTGCAGAAGAAAAAAAAAATTATAAATTACTGAATTTTTCCTCACAAATTATATCCTATTGAAATTTCAGATTACAATTAACGGGCAATGAACATTAAAAAAGTATATAGATAAATCTCTTGTTTATTATTCAAAATAGTTTTTGAGTTGTGTTGTATGTGATCGATTCTTTTAGAACAGTGCATATCTTTCTCTGATTTGCATATTTTTAAAAATAATTTTGGCAGTAATTACGTATCATTTTCAGTGACACTTTTCTGATGACGTTTATATACGCGATTTCACGAATCTCTTAAAACTACGTATGCATTTAGCTTTAAAAATATATGTATAACTATAATTTGTTTAATTGAAATGAATGGTAGACATGCTATACATTAAGAAACTGACAGTAGAAATGCTACGATTATAACTTATTTCTTTTTTTATAAATTTAGCTTCATGTAAATAAAAAAATTATGCAATACAAGTTGGAAACAATCAAATTCTTTACTTATGGTTATACAACGTAATAATTGATAATCTGAAAAAATATAACGGAGATGAATACTAAAAACATGCAAGTTTTTTATTATAAATAAAATTTCATATACAAATAATCTAAAATAATAATCATGAGTTAAGAAATAAGTACTCCATAATTCTTTCATATTCTAAAATCAGTGCACAATTATATTTTAAAAATAAATTTGATTGATTATACTAGAACTCATAAAAGTGAGGATAATTTATTTTGATGGCTAAACTCAGATGCTTTTATTGCATGAATTGTATGACAATTAGATTTGAAAATCAATCACAAAAAAAAAAAGATAAAAAACAGATGCCATAATTAAATTTCATTTTTCATCGTTTTACAGTTATATTAAATGACATGGTTACCTTGGTATTTGATATTTAAAATTGCTCTACAAAACATTACATAGTAAATCAAATAAAAGAGCAACAAAAATTTGTTACATTAAATTTACCATTTAACTACGCAATGTTCTGGCTGAATCATTAAACTTGATTTTATAGATACTCTGTCTCAATACAAGCATTATTTTTACGTAAACGATTTGCGACACATATGTATTAAATTATTTTCTATTTGCGTAGTAAAAACGTAATGCTAATGACAAGCCATTCTGAAATTACTTCGAACTTGAAATTAATTTTTGCATAAACGTCAGAGCAAAGCAAAATAAATTCCTTTTCCATAAATAAATCAATTTTCATTGGTTCTCGACCTTGCCGGAGGGACTCTGGAACTAGGAAGCTTCGCAGAAAACGTAGAGTTTATGTAAACTTCTTCACAATCGGATTATAAAAAAAAGAAATATATTTATCGTTCATTCACAAGTTCAAACACAGTCACAGTTTATGAGTGAGTGTCGGTTGTTTCCAGAAACTTCATCACTCCAGTTGGAACTTGTAAAGAACAAACATGACTTTGTTCAAATATTAACAACAACATAGTTTACGGAATTTCGAAGAAAATTTCAACGTGACTACATTTTTCAGGAAATTTCTGTTCAAATTATAAAATTTGTAATTTTGCATTTATAATACATAATTATTTTTAAATAAAATAAATAATTGTGTTTTTTTTAAATATTATTAATTTGGAAAAAGCTTAATTTAATTAAGAGTAAGCCTAAATTATTTTAAGTCGAATTTCACTCATTTGAAAATTATCAAATATATTTAAATTACTGTAAATGTATGTGTTTCTTTATATATATATAAATTTAAAACAAATATTATAATTGAAAAATTAAATAAAAACCTTTTTGAAAATGAAATGCAAGCCTATAAGTTAAAATATACTATGTCTATAAGATTTAGGTTATTCAGGAAGATAAGCACTTATTATAATATTGTTTCTAAGGCTTTCTTTAAAATGATTTCATATTTGTATGACACAGAAATTTTCTAAATTTTCTGATATGAAAGGAAAATAATTTAGATAGAATTTTCCCATTAACATAACATCATCTTATGTTTAACAACGAGATGAATTCTTCCTGGTAATTTACCGCTATATTTTCATCATATACAGTAATAAAATTAAAGTTTTATTTTAAATGCACATCTTTCCTTTACCATTATTATTCAGCATTCTACATAATTTTCCCTAGCATAAAGGTTTGTCCTTATGAAGTAGTAATTTTTTTGATAATCTTTTATTGAATAATCATTTATAAATAATTTTCTATAAATGATAATTTAATAATTGTGACCTTATTTCAGGCATTTTTGGTATGTTTTTACGAGATTTTTGAAGAGGTATTCACTACAGGTTACAAGTCTTTATTTTAAAACATATCTTGTTCTTTTTTGATGTATCAAAAGGTTGTAAATTTCTAACAAGTAGTGTCATGCAGTCCTTCAGAATAATATTTCATTAATGTTTGCAACGGGTGTCCAGCAAATATTAAAAATCACAATTGAATGGTACAATCGAGTATTCAATAGAAAAGCAAGTACTTTGCGCAAATGACGAATGCATAAAATATTTTTTGTATGAATCCAAATGAATAAAATGAACTTAAATTGATAAAAATTTATGAAAAGAACAATAAAATTTGATATTTCTGGCACTCAATTATTGTTTCTGGTGTTGGTTAAATGTTATTGTCGTAATAGAAAACGTCTATGATTACCAATTATTTGAATCATTCAAAAAAGAATTTAAATGAAGCATTTAAATACATATATAAATACTTTATTACTTGGGTCTTTTTTTTACTTTAGAATAAACTTGTGCAAATTTAGAAATTTTAAATAATTTATCCAAATTTCAAATTTGTACACTATTTTAATTCATGCTTAATATATTAAATATTTTTCATCAAATATTTTATGATTCTAATGATCTTTACACAATGAAATAAGCAAACATACGAATGATTCAAATGTGCATCAACTTGATACTAATACTTTTCTTCAAAGTAGAATATTTTTGAATTTTAATTAGAGAAGCAGAAAAGATACATAAAAACGAAGATAATATTGCAGTCATTTCTTGAATGAAAAGAACATAAAAAATATTGATTGATTATTCTTGATTGATATATTGATTGATTCTTGTATGATTATTAAAATGCTAAAGAAAATCTACACATGAAGTTTTGATAACTTCAAATACTCAAGTATAATAAAAGATTTTTCTTGTAGTGGAATAATGTCATAAAATAAGAGAGTTTTGAAATATAAGATAACATCAAAGTGAAGTTCCTACGACTGATCCAATAAAGTAAACTTGTTTTATATCTCATAAATTTACTGAGCAAGAACAATAAACAGATAAAAGTAATTTTTATTTCCACATTTAACATTCAATCTGATTATTGATTATTTAATAACTGAATAATCTAGAAAGTAAAGCATTTGAGCAAATTATTATGTAATCATTTTCCCTTTTCATAAGAAAGTTTTTAACTCAGCAATTGCTTAGAACTGTTTTTGAAAAATGAATGTTTTTTTTATTACACTTGTTTTAAAAATTGCCAAAATGAAAATGGAAATATTTTACGACTCTCATCATTCAAATGCTTATGAAAATCACTGTGATAAGCTAATAAAACGAGTTTCTAAAATTGTTGTGAAAATAAATAAAGTGCCTTACAATTTTAAATTGAATTTTTATTGAAATTTCAGATTGGTAAGAAACTTGAATGAAAAAAATTATACTTGAAAAATCATCATAGACATAAGGTATTGGTATGTTCTATGTGAGGGAAGCAATAATTATTAATAATATCATATTTAAAATTAAGAGATTGGAAAAGGAAAGATACATTTGCTTATTTTAAAAATAAAACTCTTTTTATCATTGAACAAAATTAACAAAAATATTTAATTAATATTAAGATATTAAGAACGTCGTATTTTATACATATTCCCATATTTATGTTTCAGTATTGTTCCCCACTTATAAATAGAAATTAGGTAATAAAGTACTGCAACACAAAATATAATGAGGAGTGAAAATATAATAACAAAATATAATGAAAACACCAGTTTGTCACACAAATAAAAATATAATATCGACAACGTCTATGAAAACCCTTATATGTTATTCTTATTAGTGGATAATACAGTTAATAGTTTTCACCATATATAATGATGGTCATAAAATTAATCTCAATACAACGTGATCAATAGTACAAATTTAGAAAAAAAAAATTATCACAAAAAACGGTCATAACTCTGGGAGTGATCAATGTACTTCTGATATCAACTAATATCTTATATTTTAATTGTGTGGATTATACAAGTCTATAATTTATTTTTAAGAAGGAATTAATTTAATCCATTAAAAGTACTGGAATTTCTTAAATAACCCTTTCCAAATACGTGTACATTTTAGTGTTCTTAGTTATACATCCTATAAAAAATGAGGAATATTAGAAATTGAAGATTTTGGATACAAAGGATAATTTTCAATAAACAGCTTGCGAATACTCAAGAATGTACTGTACAAAAATATGTAAATAAGAAAATTGTGTTTTAAACAATATTGATCAAACAAGAAAAATTAAAATTTATGAACATTATTTCATAATTAGCTTTACTTACTGATTACATTTCTTTCAATTCACTTTCATGTAACAATTGGACAAGTAAGAGTTATAAATAATTAAATATGCGATTATAACATCTCTTTCATCTCATGTGTAATATTTTGAAGCTTCTTCCTGGTTAGTAATTAAGAAAAATTGCTCGAGATTTAAAGGTCATTTATGCTTTGTAAAAATAAGTATTTTATTCAAATGACTTACAAATGTCGACCACATATCTTGTAGCAATTTAGAACTTGTAACATAACTCTGATTTTTAGCTATATTTATAGGTTGCATTTTTCATAAAAAAGCATATTTTAAACATGTTCTTTTGGTTTTAAGCACTTTTTCATAACTTTTGGATATTCAAATAACAGTTCTGTCTAACAAAAAATGATTTCGAAATAATAAAAATATACCAATAATCATTAAAAAATTTGATTTTTCAAATGTCTCTTTAAATAAAATAAATTTTTCTTTTCTTTCTGTGATGTTTCTATTTTTTTAAATACTTACTTTAGTTAACAGACACTATTTTATTATACCATAAAAGCTTTAAGCTAAAGAACTGACGAAAATACAATAATCATAAGCTAATAAATAAAGTGCATGCATTTTGTCAATTTTCGTCAGTTTGATAAATTGGAATAACTTTAATTTTGGAGTAATTTTAATAAATTTTGTCAGTTTAGGATTATTTTCAGAAAATTAGTTTTCAATTCAATTGTTTATGTTGTTAGACTATGATATTGGGTTGTGTTTTACAAAGAAGAATAAGTTTATTAAAATTTTATGGTTATACAACTGATATGAAGAATGATTTTTAGAATATATAGATATAATAGCAGATCACATTTTTATATTATTGAAACAAAGA